>BLKR01009764.1:0-88729 GCA_011170035.1 Teleogryllus occipitalis
AAGAGATACTTCTATTTCAGAACAATATCTTTTAGAACTTTTGTTACTGTCGAAATGGTAGAAAATACGATATATTTCAAATTTCAAACAAACACAAGGATGAAAAGCACACGGGGAGAGTGTAGAATATTCAAAATATTGTATTACAAACCTTTTGAAGGATAATGAAAACAAACAAAATAAATAGAGGATATATCAGAGTTTGTTCGCCTTATAAACAGTCTACAATAGCCAGTGAAGTACATGACTTCGAGAAAATTTGCGCTAAAGAATAGTTATTTATTGAATGATTAAATGTGGACCTTTATATGTTGACAATTAGAAGAAGAAATCCTTTCTACAAGTGTTTTTACAAGTTTCTATGTCCTTTCTACAAGTGTTTATTGTATTGGCGAACAAATTCATTATATCTACACAAAAATTTTTTGTATTATAATTTTACAATAATGCATGGCTATTTTTACATCATTACTACACGTGCAAATAGATAACATTAAAGAAACTTGCGTAGCATACAGAGTAATTCATTAAATATATGAACAGCGCGTTTCATTCACTCACACTCACATGTATAGGTAAACCAATGTCTACTTATTCAGTTAACAATATATATAATTTGAACCCTTTTCATTAATTCTTTCACATGTATGTAAACTTAAACAATTAATTATTTTATAATTTTACAGTTAAGAGTCACAAGGCGTTTTTAAATCTTCCGTTAAGATATGCGATTTATAATAGTGTATAATCAGTAATTTTATTTTTACATAATGAATTATAATTTAATATTTTGTCAATAATTCAACAGTAATCTGTACCCGATGAAATAATTATTTATAACTAATGCAAAACTTCTCTTCAAACCTTATCAAACAGCATGTGCACGTTTTTCTCCTTGCAGTTCTATAATTTCTTAAAAATTCTTATTACAATGTTGCTGTTAACTTAAATAGTTCTTACCGCTCATGTTTCCAATCAAATGAACAGAATTAAAAAAATTCGTCTGCAGAACGAATATTCTAAACGTTTGTAGGCCGGCCCTGTGAAGCAACCAGCTATGTACTAATGCCATTGGCGTTGCATTCTCCAGGAGATAACGCCGCTTGCAAAACCTTCCCGTACTTTTGGGGTTTGAACATATTAAAGCCTCATAAGGCTCTTTCCTGACAACATGTAATTGCTACGAGACAATTTTTGCTTGCTTTGTTTACGTTGCTTCGATGCAATATTAACATTTCTATGCATTATAAAGTGTCAGTTTTTCTCGGAATTTACTACTTTCCTAGACTAGATAAAATACGTATTATACATGTATGGTCCTTCGTAATCAGCAGAGGGAAGAGGTTACATACAAAAATGTGAAGAACGGTTTTCGAAATAATATTATCATAGAAATGAGAATGATATGAAAATATAACTCAAGTGTGTGGTTACATTTATTAATAGTAATTATTTCCTGTTGTTAAAATTATTAAAAATATTAAATTATATTACGAGGAAAGAAATTGATTCACAAGAATTTTTTAGATTGACCAAATAATATTCGTATCTGAAAATAAGGTGACTCACGGTGACATAAAACACTTTTCAGTGTCGTCCGTATCGTGACCGTAAAAATGATTATAACAACAAAAAAAAAGAATTTTTAAATGAGAGCAATTTGTACACATTATTGGAGTTTGTGAGTTATAATCAAAATTGAAAATTCTTTTGGTTTCTACTTTTCATCACAATTTTCTTAAATTTCTGAATATTAATGCTAAATATTGTGCCGGTATTTAATTTTCATTTCGGAATTTGGAGAAAGAATCTTTTCTAAAATTGTACTTCGGAGACTAAATTATGTGTATTAAACTTAAAATAAAAGTAATATGTAATATAATGTGATTTAAAATTCCATTAGAGAAGAATAATTTTTCATTGAAACTACCAGGATGCGTTTGAAAACCATCCAATTAATAAAGGTTTCATATCACATATTTTGAAAAAATTAATGATGATTCAATTATTACGATAAAATTAATTAATTATTTCTTTAAAACTCTAACTTCACAGTATTTTCTATCCTAATCCAATATTCAACATAGCGGGTATTTAATTACTATCTAATCACTATCAGAAACTTTTGCTTTGCTCAGTATTGGGATTTTAATGGCACTGATAGCCACAGGAGGAACCAAGTTAGTGAAAGTGTGTGTCGGATGTCTTGCGAAAAGAAAGTGAATTTTGACAGTGTGGAAATTCTGGTCAGTATGGTTAAAATTGTAATCAGTTTAACTCTCGTGACAATTTATGTTGAGATTTTTAGGAAACTGAAAGTTTATTGAAGTTTAAATGTTTACTACTGTTAACAAAATCCTTAAAATTACTATAATCAAGTAGAATACTGAGAAATTAACATTATCTTGTTTTGTTTGAGGAACAATCTAAAAATTAAATTAGGTATAAATGAGAATTGCATCAAGATTATAATTTACATTCAGTGACCCGATGCCTGTCAAAATATCCGACTGATTAATATTGTTATGGTGACAATTTTGTCTAGTTGTATACTTGGTATTAGGTTCTAAATGAGCCACCAGTGATGCGAAACATATATAATAAAATTTATAAGAAAATTTGATTGATTAATAGGTGATTCCGGGCGCATCAACTGTTAAGGCCACTAATCCCGAAAGTGTAACGCATTTTTTTACTGCCAGGGGTGGATATGAACTTTCCCCGCAGGTTGGCGAAATCTACCCGTCGACTATTGGAAAGTTGAAACCTCCTGTCGGCTTGCGGAATACTCTCCACACATGTACCTCCCGCCAGCGGGGCACTGCCCCAGCGGGCACAAGGTTCCAGCTCCCAACTGGTCTCCCGGAAAGTGTGAAAGTCTAGTACATGTAAGTCCAAGCGTGTGTAATAGGACAATGAAGGGCGAGGATAGGACAATGAAGAGGAAATATCGCTCGTCGTTCATGTCCCGTTTCTTAGGGTAATGCTCCGGCATTCGTCTAGTAATAACCGGAAAACCCACAGAAAACACCGACCAGAGCAGCCGACCGCAATGATACTTCTCCAGAGAGCAGCTACGTTGGACGTGGTATCTAGAGTCAAAAATCCTGCCACCGTCGGAACTCGAACCCAAGGACCACCTGGACAGAGGCACTGCAGTGACATCAGTTGATACACTGCGCCACCTAAGCTGGTAAAGAAAGTATGAAATTCAAAAAGCACAATTGTAAATACACACATAATTTTTTGCAAAATCTCTAAATTAAATATACAATTTTCCCTAAAATATACATTTATACGGAGAATGTGATCGAAAGTGGAGACAGAAATTATTCAACATTTTACATTCGTTTTTAAAAGATAAGATTGTGGAATAACATAAAAAACATCCTAAACTATTTCCTAGGTTTATAATTTTTAAATCAACAGTTATAATCAACGACAATATTGTAATTTTCATTTACTGGCGTAATGTTTCCAATGTCGTCAGAAGTAAAAAAAAAGACTTCAGTAATGGTGGCGAACAAATTGGATAAAGGGAAAAGTCTGTTCGTTGTTGTTTTTCCGATGGGCCATGGCCTCTGGCTGTCTGTTTTAGATCCAGTGATGAAGGACTACGAAAAACAAGCAGTTGCAGGGGAAATGTTGCAACTCAAGTAGCCCTCTTTTCTTGTCAACCGATGAATGATCCGGACGGGCAGTGTCAGTTCGCAAAGATACTTCGTGGAAAACCATTTTCCTGATATAGTTCAGCCGCATTTTTTGCTCCTGCAGGCCACTAGTGAGAAACTAACCATGCTACCGACACTGAATGAAAACACCCACGTCTTAGGCGGGAGTCGAACCCGCAACGTAGGGCACCGCATACTCTGCGTTCGCTCCATGCCACCGAGCCACGCCATTATTTTCCGAGAAATCAGAAGGAATGGCCCGTCCTCCCCCTCCCCCACCCCCTTCCTTTCCCCCTCCTCACCCTTCCCTGACTCCCGCGACCCCGGCTGCTGGCAGGGCTTGCAGAGGTCGCCACACGTAGGACTCCGGGTCGCGGGGTCATAGTGTCCCGACGTACAGAGAGGAGCCGATTCATTTCCGCCACCGATTCCGCCATTTTATGGTTTTCGGAAGACTTTGAACTGTGCGCTATAATGTGAGTTGTGGGTCACAAATTTACCCAAAATAGTAGTTTATACAATTAGTTAATAAAGTTACATTATAAACGAGTTGCATACGCTTTTTTGTATAACAGCATTATAATTTTTTAAGAGAATTAAACTTAATTTTGAGAAACAACTTTTTTGTGACGTCTCGGGCATTTGACATCTGTGCGAGAAAACTGTGGTCGGCTGTACCGTTTACAGTTACCACCCCCAAGATTCTCTCGTTGCGATTGGCTGAATGTGTGATGACGTAATCAATCGTGCCGTAAAATATAAAATGGCATCATTTGTGCCGGAAAATGCCCAATGATGAACGACTTCTTGCAACGGAAAAGGTCGTTTATAATGCTGGTATACAAAAACAATATTAATATGCTTGGAAATCTTGAGTCATGACTGTAATTGTAATCATTGTTTGTCAACTCCTGAATTCTTCCTGTCGGAGCTATGAGAGAGTGTGGGAAAATGAAATGGCGGCGATTGCGTTACTCATTACAATACATTACATTTTACAGCGACCTGCTACGTTTATAATTCTTTATTGATTCATTGATTGATTGATTCGTGTTTCCGGACGCGTCGGTCATTAGTCCCGTTAGTGTAGTGCATGTTTCTTCTCGGGAGATGGCGGTGATCTTCCCTCGCTGGATGGCGAGATCCGGCGCCGACCTACCGTCGGCTAGTGGGGTTTCCCCCTAACCAGGACTCTCCCACCAGCGAGGCACCGCCCCAGCCGGGACAAGCTCTAAGCTCCCGACCGGTCTCCCGTAATATGTGGTAGTGTAGTGCATGTTAGTGTGTGTGCGTGTGTGTGTGTAAGGGGAGAGGATAGAACAAGGAAGAGGAAGGACAGATCGCGCGCGTTCCGTGACCCGTTTGATAGGGTACTGCTCCGGCATTCGCCTGGTGTTGATCGGACAAACCACGAAAAACTACCGATGAGAGCAGCCGGCAGCTAGAATTCTCCTCCAGACAGCGACTGAATTCGACCTAGCTGAAAATCTAGTATCAAAAAGCTAGTGTCAAAAATCCTGCCGCCATCAGGACTCGAACCTAGGACCTCCCGGTCAGAGGCACTGCAGTAACATCAGTTGATGCACTGAGCTCCCGCTCTTTATTTCTCGTAGGGACGTTCTAATAGAAAACTGTTTTGGCAGAATATTCTCAACCATAAGCATTAGTATACAAAATACCTTAATATTTTTCTATCACGCTCCAGTTGCTCAAAATAAATGATACAATTTGCAGAGGATGCAGGAAATTATGGAGTATATATTTTTAGCGCTGTTAACCATATATTTTAGCCACCTTATAGTCTTCTTCAATGGAGTTTCGTTTTTGAAACGCTGCTTCTTCATTTGTGTTAGGCTGCGTTCTTTCAGAGCAGGGGACACGTTCGAGTTTCAGTTTTTACTTCCTTGTCTTACGAAGTAAGTATTGTAATCGCGCGCGGGGAACGGACATTATTTTATATAAAACTCTCATTGCTGGACCGTGAGAACGAAAAAGTGAATAATATTGTTTCTACATATATTAAAGTAATTTAACACGTTGTGTAGTCAGTATTTATGTTTTGTGGGTCCTGGATACCCCCAAAATGATTGAACTTCACATTTGTTTCCTTATTTCTGTCTGACTGTTTTCAACGTTACCGCCTAAACTGCTCAATTTTCTCCAAAACTGATACTATGATCGGTTTGAAAGAACTCATGACCTTGCAAGTTTGAAACGGAAATTTTAATATTTAGGAGTACATTACATGAAATCTCATGAATATTTTTAATATTTAAAAAATTGGATCCATATTTTTTATTAAACTTTGTTTTCGTATAGCCTGGAAAGAACAGTGAAGGTCTCAGTTTTGTTGAACTCTCGGAATTTTGTAAAAACGCAAACGCTACAAATAATGCGAGAAAAGGTGTGCTGCAGCACTTCCTGGTTTTTCCTTCCTTTTGGTTTTTATTTTCCTCCTATTTTTTGTTTCCTCCTAGTTTTTATTCGCCTCCTAGTTTTTATTTACCTCCTAGTTTTTCCTTCCCTTTTGGTTTTTATTTTCCTCCTAGTTTTTGTTTTCCTCCTAGTTTTTACTTTCCTCCTAGTTTTTACTTTCCTCCTAGTTTTTATTTTCCTCCAAGTTCTTATTTTCCTCCTAGTTTTTATTTTCCTCCTGGTTTTTATTTTCCTCCTAGTTTTTATTTGCCTCCTAGTTTTTGTTTGCCTCCTAGTTTTAAAATTATAAAATTTCTACTGTTTTGAGAAATTTGCCACTCCTCTGAAGATTGTGTTCAAGTTTGAATTCAGTCATTTACCGTATAAACCCACCAGTTTCGTTAAAGTGTAGTCAAACTACGGCACCTACGTCCATAAGAAATGACTCATTTTACACTTTAGTAACTCAAGAAATGATTGACCTTGTTGCTTTGCAAATACACGAAATCTCCTTAACTCCTCCAGAATATGATCTGCCAAACACCAGTGCATGATGACTTACCTGTAAATCATGCACAATTGTAACATGTGTTACACTTGTTAATTCGTGATATAAAATTTTCTACTACAAGCTCATTGATACATAGTCAAGCCTTACTCTGCAAGCCAGTTTGTAAAATTTATACCGTATACCTGTTCAAGGTGTGTACAGTTTACAGTTTGCGGTCTACCGAAAACATAATTTGAAGTGTCAATTAAGAGAGAGACGGAGTTTTAAGTATAATATTGTTTTCCTCGTGTGATAGATCGTGGAAGTTAAATTACTCCTTGAACAAACAATGTTCTCATTACACTGTCCAAAAAGTTTCGCTACTTTTCTGGAAAATACTGACGCTGGACGTTACATAATGTCATACGAATTCCGATAACATGATGAATTTGTTGTACGAATCAGTAAGATTAATACATAAAAAGAATATAATTTTATTTTCAGTAACAAGAGGAACCTATAATTTTACTCACTTACACATAGACAGTGATTATTTTCAATAATTTTATATAATAACTGTCGGTTTTCTTTATGGCACAACAAAACGTAGGATATCCAGTTCAGACGCTGTAACGCACTAATGCGTATTATGCGTTAATTAGTATAAAGGTTATTAATGAAAATTTGATTCTATTCGTGTCGTTTCAATTCAAACATGTTTTGTTTTCAAACAGTTTCATAACATTTTTGTAGTTTCATAACATGTTTGTACAGTTTCATAACAATTTTTAAATTATTTATTTCTTTACAATAAGCACAGAGTGTAGTTAAGTTATTCAAAGAAAAGGAAAAAATCTAGTTACATTAATCATATTGGTTAATTTTCACATTTCAGAATAAAAATTGTCCCTTTTGTTGAGATATCTCAAGAGTCACAGAGTTTTCTTTATACTTGAGTCATTCCACATTAAATCCCACATTAACGAAATATCACTATGTTTAAGCGACTTGAATATTATTTTAAGAAATCTTGTGTTGAAAGGTGACATGTATTTTTTCTTTTTACTCTAATTTCTTTCCTTTTACAAATATTACCAATTATTTTTCGAAAAAATCAATTTTACTTAATTAACATCGAAAGATATACTTGAATATGATATAAATATAATTTCTGCAAACATTATTTATGTGTTTAAAACAGAATTAATTCCTAAGATAGACATTTTGACAATAGACTGACTATTAAATTAATTTTAACAAATAATTATATATTTCTACATTAATTTTGTATCCATCTGCAAAATTTTAACCCTTAGTTACTCGCGCTAGCGTATTTTGAACGCCACTGGAACTGTTATCGCCCTAGGTGTCACATAACCTCAACGCGCGTTCTGACATTTGACCTAACCTTGGAGAAGGCATTCAGCTGCATTCTCCTCGATACTCAGTTGCATAAGATTTCCTGCAGTGGCTAGACGATTGTTTTTCTGTTGGAAAATGTCCGTTGGCGTACTTTCTACGCCGAGCAGGTGCCAATGTGAGTTTTTATTTTCTTTAAATTATCATAGGATTTATTTATTTATTAATGTAAATAAACGAATTTATTTTGTTTTACATTAGCAACAATACAGAGATGAATAATTTATCTTAAAAGCAGATAGTATGTGAATTATTTCACAATGAATTTCAGAATCATTTGCGATGCTGCAAATTATTATGAGAAAGAAGTTTTAGTCGCCGAGAGTGAATATGGCATGTGTCCTGAGCTTGATTTTGCTAGTGATTATTCAAGCAGCGATTTAGAGTGTAGAGATGATTTCATTTCCAAAGACAAGGTTGCAAAGTCGTTTAAAACACCGCTTGTCAGCAAATTTATAAAGACTGAAAGTTGTGATGATCGACAATAACCACAACAAAATTAAGAAATTACTGTCACATTTGCGGAAGCACAAAAATCTACTCTACTACAATTATTACTACACTTACTCCTAACTGGTGCTATAAATTTTCAAGCAACGAACATATTCTTGAAGTCAATAAATGCAAGAATTGTTCTGAAGACAAATATGCTAAATTTTATATTATTATTACTATAATTATTATTATTATTATTATTATTATTTAAATGAAATTGTAATATGAATACGTTTCAAATATAACTAAACAAAAGTTACATCCAAAGTACAATTTAATACAAAGTACGCCACATACTTCATATTCGTTGTACGTGATTGCAGAAAAACATTTGTTATGCAATGTTGGCAAAATAATTCACTTTTAAAATCCATGATATTTGCACTGTGATAGAGGAAGAGCAAAAATGGCGTTCATTCCTGAAAAGTAAACTATATCCATAAATGATTATAACTTTCTCGTACAATTTTTAAGTTTCATTTCAGAATTTAAAAAAGAGTTTACTGTATTCTAACTCTATAAACCAATGTTGAGTAAAAATGGCTTAACAAAGGAAGTGTAAAATATTCTTTGTTTACTATTCTGCTCTACAGATGGAAGATCGTGTATTTGGATTTCCAAATGTTGGCGAAAGTATATATCGAGTTTGAACGTGAAAATGTTCGGCGTCCTCGCGCAAAGACGTTTGGTACCTCAGAAACAGTAAAACACACACAGCATAACACAAGGCGAAACAGGGATTGTGATAATAAAATTTGAATTTCGCGATCGAATATTTCCAATACCACGAATGTAAATTTATTATCAAAAACCTCTAAACAGAAATGGAAAACCGAGCACGATTCGGAGCGGTCAGAGAGAACTGGAAAATCGCTACGCTCGGGTGAATCTAAAACAAAGTGCATACGGCTTACGTGCTCTATTTATTTGTTTATTTATTTATGCACTCGTGCGTAAAAGATTGCAGTAGTAAATAAAATTACTTTTATTGAACGACGGGAATACTACATGACAACAATGTTACGTTTGAAAATTAATTTTTACGAATTTAACGTATGTGATATCTGAATGAAACTATATCAGAATGTGCATAATATATTACGCTCTGTCCAGAAAAATATATGATCATCCTCGTGTACTACACAGAACAATTTTGTAACATATTTTTGCAATATCTGAAATGTGTTGAATTAATAGTACAAAGGTAACAACTTAAATTTTCTTATACCAGATTAAATTTTTGTTCCAGGAAAAATGTATTAAAAATATTTATGCAAAAGTATACATAATTCACTTACTTTTTACCCAACTTTTTTTTTCTCACTGCAGAAATATCGAGGAATTTAACACTTTCTACTCTGGGAGAGAAACATAAAAAACATTAGATACATAATTGACTTATGCAATGTGATGAATGTAAAGAATTATAAAGTATTAATCAGTTGAAAAGCTCATAAAATAATCTGAGAAAATGAGGAAACAAGAGAGAAAGAAAACAAGAAAAAGAGAAAAGAAGAAAAAGAAAATTCTATGCTCTACTTGTAAAATAAATACTTAACAATTTGAGCATAGAAATCTTTTGCACTGACATCAGTTCACAGAATCATATCATACTTGCGTTGTAAATTAAGGGATACATTTTGATTCATCGTCAAGTTCAATCCACGGTTATACCCTTCCGTCCGGTGTCAGATGCAGTTACAGTTTAATTTCTCAGGCTGACCCACTCTACTTTCAACTTTTCTCTATTTTGAGCACGTTTTCTCTGAACAGAACCGAGCACAATATACGCGAAACTAGAATCAATTTGTATTCCTGTCTAAAATAGCTTTTCAATGTAGCAAAAGTAGAGAAATCTGTTATGACTACGTAGAAATTCATGATTTAGTAATTTTACGTATTTGTAATTTCTGACTTCAGCTAAGAAGAATTAGTCACAATGTAAATTTTTTTTTTTAATTTAATGCTACTTCACAAATTAAGTTAGTTTTGAAAAGTTCCATAAAGATACTTATCAAGAGGGCCTACATGTTATCACAAAATATTATAAGTAATTGAATATAGGTAATACATCTGTTTTTAAAAAGCACTGTGTTAATTCAAAAATTTTATATTTTGTACAAGCGTAGATTAAAATGTTGCTTGTTTTGCCACACTGAAGATGAGAAAATCCCCCAAAATTAGTTTGGTGTCACGTATACACCATTTTAACGTCATAAATAGTCGTGTGATGACCTCTAGTCATTTATTTTTACCATGAATTACCAATTTGTACATGTCTCGATAAAAATGTTGCTTGTTTTGTCCCACTGAAGAAGAGGAAACCCTCCAGAATTAGTTTGTAGAAATATATGTTAAATATAGTAATTGGACTTTAGAGATCATCAGATGAGATATAATAATCATTTATTTATAACGTGAATTACTACAAGAACTTGGCTGTAACCACGTAGACATAGATACCACTTAATATCGTTACGTGTGGTGTAGATAGTGCACCTGAGGTCGAGACGGCCGCGTCTTCCCCAACCACAGCCGCGCAGGTAGGGCGGTGGGGGCGGGGCTGGAGCAATACGCGGGCGGCGGCGTCGGGCGACGTCAGAAGGAAGGCGCGCCGGGGGCGGCGGGGGGCGACGGGGGCGGCGGGCGAACCGGAAGCGCCGGCGGCGACGCGGGCGGGGGCGGCGCCGCAGCTGCGCCGTGACAGTAAACCGCGCCGCGGGCCGAGGGCGGCGGCAATAAACTGTTACAACCGGAAATAAAGGAGGGAGCGGCGCCGGGTGTAAAAGTTGAGGTCATGCATATTTCGCGTGGCGGGACGGGACGGTGGTGGCGGCGGCGGGGTCGCGGGGGTGGGCGGGGCGGGGATCGCCGGCGGGCCGGAACCCGGTGGCCCCGCGGGTCCAGGGGTGCAGCGCCCCTGAACCCCCTGCCCCCCTCGCGCCTGTCCGCGAGGGCGCCTAATTATACACAATTTATGGGCGCGCGCTCACCGTCGGGTCCCCGTCCGCCCCCGGTCGCCGCCTCGCCCCGCCCCGCCCCGCCCCGCCCCGCCCCGCCCCGCCCCGCCCCGCCCCGCCCGGCCCCGCAACACCGCGAGCATCCACGCACAGTGGGCGGGGTGCCTCTCCCTTCTGTGCCACCGCGGCTACCACATGTAAGAGCTTCGGCTCGGAAAGGAAAGTAAGCAGCACCAGGATTCAATCGGTTTCATTGATAAGTGATTCTTGGATGGATAAGTGATTCCTGGCTTGGAAAGGAAAGTAACTAGCACCAGGGTTCAATCGGTTTCATTGATTGATAAGTGATTCCTGGATGGATAAGTGATTCCTGGCTCGGAAAGGAAAGTAAGCAGCACCAGGGTTCAATCGGTTTCATTGATTGATTAGTGATTCCTGGAGCGGCAACTGTTAAGTTCATGAGTCCCGTTAGTGTAGTGCATGATGTTCTTGGGGAGGTGGAAGTAATACCCTCCTGCCTTAGACGGTGAGATCGGGAGCCGAACTACCGTCGGGGTTTTCCCCAACCAAGTATCTCTCACCAGCCGGGACAAGCTCTACGCTCCCGACCGGTCTCCCGACCGATGTGATAATGAAATGCATGTTAGTACGTTTGTATGTAAGGGGTGAGGATACTTCAACGACGAGGAAGGCAAGATTGCGCACGGTCCGTGGCCAGTTTCTTTAGTTACTGTTCCGGCATGCGCCTCCTATTCATCGGGGAAACCACTGAAAATTACCGAGCAGAAGAGTCAGCCGCGACGATTCTCCTCGAGACAGCGAACTCAACCTAGCTATCCGTTAGAATAGCTATCTATCTAGGTAGCTAGTGTCGAAAATCCTGTCATCTCCGGGAATCGAATCTAGGACTTCACAGTCAGAGACACAGCAGTGACGTCAGTAGATGCCCTAAGCCACCTCCCCCGGTGCGTTCAATCGGAGAACATGGAGATATTTCGAAATATATATTCAAGTGATTCGGATTAAATGGTACAAACATACCATTAGTATGGTGTATTGTAAACTTGTACTATTAGTAATGGTACGAACTTATACCTTATAGAGTGTGTATGAAAATCTAAGTGAAAACTGAACGAAGTGGCTCAGAACGAAGTGCGCAAACTTCGCATTTAGAAGGCCCGGGTTCAATTCTCTGCCGACCATACTTACCGGGGTTTTTGAGCTTCCCCTCAGTCATCCAAATGAATTATGGGAAGGTTCCACTGAAAGGCCTCGCGAAACCGACGTTGCTAGTAGAATTCGTTAAGTACGTGAAGCCAAGAAGCGAATTCCAGAAATTGCGAGTTCCTGGTTGAGTGATTGACTAGGAGTCTTGAGATTTAACGGCGCCGAGGTCCATTGATCTTAAAGAAGCATATCAGGGCTACATACAAATACAAAAATAGAAGTGAAATATGATCATCTTTTGCCAACTTATATTGGGTAAATTCATAAAATATAGCGGTATGTTACCTGTTGTAATTGGCCCTGATTTTTGCCTTAACACAATTTGGGCGTTTCACATTATAATTTGTTTCTGTCCGTGTTAAAAATAGATCAAGTAACCGCTTAGGTGTTTCTTTGTGTTCCATGAAATTGACTCACGATTTCTCTATTATTATGAAATTGACTAATTAAAATGAGAAAATTGATTCTTTGCTGGTTTGTATTGGTTGCACGATTTTATCATGTTCTTTCCTATTAGGAATAATAATTACGAATAATTATTAATTATTCATAATTATTATAATTACCCCCGGATAAATATTATGATTAAGGGAGTCACTGTTGTTGAAATTCATAAGTAATGTGAGAAATATCATCCGAAACGAGTACGTGGTTATCTATTCCCTCCACATAATTCCACAAGCCAATTTTAAAGTGGATGTACAGGAACAAATAGAATAAATGTTACAATTGTGCCTGCAATGGGCGTAGAATACGTATTATGCACTAATTTTCGATTAGTATACGAACTCTCTCAATGACCACCCCCTGAGCGTACGTGTACCTGTCACACATGAATGAAGGACTGGTTGCCAACTTATCAGCGGTTTTCTAACAAAAAGGTGGTAATGGACTTGGATAACGTATATATAAGGCATTTTTCACCATATGTTGTTTTTGGCAAAATGTCATTATATTTGACCCCCCTGCATGACCTAAAGTCTCAACATTTATTTTTAACAAGATATTATATCAAAATCATATGTGATTGTTTTAAAACTCGAAAGGGCCAGAAAATATCAGTTCTCTTGAATTTCAGCTGTGTGGCTTAAAAGGAAGAAAAAAATGACAACTTCAAATTTAAATGATGTAAGTGACATTTTCATTGCAATATTAACGTTTAAAAATGAAAAATTTAACTGCACATGGCATTGTGAACTGCGCTGTCGAAAAGTTAGTAAAAACCTGTGAATATATTTTACATCAAACTGGCTTGAGTGACTCAACTGATGTCGCTGCAACGCCTATAACCAGGAAGTCTTGGGGTTTGAGAACCGACGGGGGCGGAATTTTCAACACTAAGCTAGTTAGCTAGGTCGAATTCAGCTCCTGTCTTGAGGAGAATTCTTGCGGCCAGATCTTCTGATCGGTAGTTTTCCTTTGTTTCTCCGATTAATACCTACCAGGCAAATGCCCGAACAAATGAGCCACGGACTGCGCGCGATCTTTTCTTTCCCTTCCTTGTCCCATCTTCACCCCTCACTTACATAGTCATACTTAGAAGCAACTCATTACATTTGTCGGGAGATCAGCGAGAGAATAGGACTTGTCGCGGCTAGAGCGGTTCATCGATGGTGTGAAAAAACTGGTTGGATTGATTGATTGATTCATTGTTAGTTATACCGGGCGCGACAACTACTATGGTCATTAGTTCCGTAAGTGTAGTGCACATTTTTTCTCAGTAGGTGGCGGTGGTCTTCCCCCGCGGGATGGTCAGATCCGGCGCCGACCTAATCTAAACTAACGGAATTTTCCCAGCCAGGTATATCCTACCAGCGGTGCACCGACCTAGCCGCGGCAAGTTCTAAGTTCCCAACCGGTCTCCCGGCATGTGTGGTAGCATAGTGCATTTCAGTGTGTGTGTGTGTGTGTGTGTGTGTGTGTGTGTGTGTGTGTGTGTGTGTGTGTGTAAGGGGTGAGGATAGGACAAGGAAGGGAAAAGAAAGATCGCGTGCGATCCGTGGCCCGTTTGTTAGGGTACTGCTCCAGCATTTGCCTGGTGTTGATCAGGAAAACTACCGATCAGAGCAGCCGGCCACTAGAACTCTCCTCCCGACAGCGAGTGAATTCGACGTAGCTGAAAAGCCAGTAACGAAAATCCTGCCGCCGTCAGGATTCAAGCCTAGGACCTCCCGGTCACACACATGCCGGTAGACCGCTGCGTGCTTACAAACTTCTCGCAGCTGAGGTGGTTCTCCGCTGGTGGGAGATACCTGGTTGGGATAGTCGATAGTAGGTCGGCCCCGGACTACGCCATCCAGTGTGGCAAGATGATCGCGACCTCTCGAAAACACATGAACTACACGTACGGGACTAATGACTTAAGTTGTTGACGTGGCCAGAATCACTATCAATCAAATCACTGCAGTGCCTCCGACCGGGAAGTGCTAGGTAGTCCTGAAGACGGCAGGATTTTCGACACTAGCTTTTCAGCTAAGTCGAATTCAGTTGCTGTCTGGAGGAGAATTCTAGCGACCAACTGCTCTGATCGGTAGTTTTCCATGGTTTCTCCGATCAACACCAGGCGAATGCCGGAGCAGTACCCTACCAAACGGGCCACCGACCGCGCGCGATCTGTCCTTCCTCTTCCTTGTCCTATCCTCTCCCCTTACACACACACACACACACACACACACACACACTTACACTAACATGCAGTACACTACCACATATTCTGGGAGCCCGTTCGGGAGCTTAGAGCTTGTCTCGGCTGGGGCAGTGCCCCGCTGGTGGGAGAGTCCTGGTTATGGGGAAATCCCACTGGCCGACGGTAGGTAGGCGCCGGATTTCGCCATCCGACGGGGGAAGATCTCTGCCATCGCCCGAGAAAAACATGCACTACACTAACGGATCTAATGAATAAAGCAGTTGACGCGCCCGGAAACACGAAAAAATCAATCAACCAACTATCAATCAATCAATCAGCTAACCAATCAAGAACTCCACGTGAAGCAGATCCGCGTGAATGTCTGTAGTGAACGCTCTGCTCAGGCGCCTCGCGCGGAGTGTGGTTTGGGTGCACTGCCGGTCGCTGGATGACGCGAAGGGCCGCTGGGCCGTCGGTGCAGGGCGCGGAGGGCACCGCAGAAGGCGACTACGAAGGGCGAATAAGTGGAAAAGATGAGGGGAGTGGACGTGAAACAGCGTCGGGGCGACGAATGCGCTGAAACCCACGCGGTCCGTAGGGTGGAGAACTGCAAAGGAGACTGCCGCTGCTGGCCATAAACTGGCTTCCCGCTATAATGCTAGTTCGGGATTCAAAAAGCTTTCCTGCGGAATTCACAAACTATGCATACGTTTTTGTTTCGTTTCCATGGCACATTCCCGACTACATTGCCTCCGCTGCAATCGATACAGCCATATTACAGTGAAATGCAGTTTTCTATTAGACCTAGCGTTGTTTAGATTTCAGCGTGACCCTGTTACTAGAGACAGAATTGAGTACGGTCACTGAAACATTTTATAATATCCCGCTTTGCGCACTTACATAATGCTTGTTATTGTTCACGCTAGGTCATATTCGACTCTAAACTTTGTTTCACTAGGACCTTTTTTTGTTCCATTTTCTCCAATATTATTATTTCTTATTGAAATTGCGCGATTGGTTAAAATTCTCTGATGGTATTTTAAACTGGTGCCGAGAATATAAAATATTTTTTGTGTATATGATAGATAACTACTCTTCTTTGCATAAAAAACACTAAGAAAGTTTTCAATGCAACACTGGTTCTTTGTTAGCTATGCAGCTAATAAGGCTAAATATTTAAGTAGTGAAAATATTTAACTTGTTCTACAATCAACTTTTGCGTTGTGCAGCGTTGAAAAAAATATGTACTTTAATTATTAATTCTTCAAAACTTCAAAGTTGACAAAGCCTTTCAACAATTTATAAGGAATCAGCATTCAACGTGAGTACCCAACAACGTTTAAGAAACGTCTTCTCCTCACCTTCCTGTCACGTTTAATGCTGATCACTACCTTACTCACATCTACAGTAAGTATGATGGTGGAAGTCACATTGTAATCGAGGACAGTATTCGTTAGATTAATAATCATAATATAGCTTGTAGAATTGTAAGCCCTTTGCGGCTCGGATTCTATTGTCACTGCAGCCCATAGACTCAGTCACGTTCGTTTCCAATTTAAGTTAGAGAAGGACGGTAGAGTCCAGATGGTGCGCGTATCATAGACCATACACACACACACACACACACACACACACACACACACACACACGCTCCCATTCACGCTCCCATTCACGCTCACACTCACACACTCACACTCTCACACTCACACCCTCACACACTCACACTCACAATTCACTGTGCCTTCTCCACCTAGTCAGTGCCCATTATATATACGACCTCAAACATATTTGAGGCAGGGGGCGGAAAGGATTTCAATTATTTTATTAAAAGATGTATGGTCATTTGGAAAAGCTCCGTTCATTCCACGACCAAAGCAAGCATTCATGTCCATGGCGGAATCCAAACTCGTGACCCTTCGAACCGAGACTGCTTAAGGCGCGTCCCTAAAAGTGATCTCAGATATCCAGGTTGCTAGGTTAATTTGAATAAATATTTTATTAACTTTTGTCAAAGAAAAGTAGAAGTTAACATTTCGAGGAAAGCAAAAAAGAGTTATTAGTTAATTAAACGAAAACGACACTAACCCGTAACGACAGACGTGAATTTGTTACGCAACTACAGACGTGGAGTCAAACTGACTCCGCATGCTGCCTCGAGGATTTATTTCCTTACGAATTTACGTTTCAGACTATTTTTGGTGTACATTGTGAAATTAATTTTCTAATAATAAAAAATGTTTTAAAAGATTTTGAGATAATAATTATTATTACTTGCTTTTTAATTGCGTCTCTGTGGTCGAGCTAATTACTCTAAATATGTAATAACGAATGTAACATCAATTTTTATGAATACTTTTAATGTTTTATTGCTTTTACGATTAATATATATATATATATATATATATATATATATATATATATATATATATATATATATATATATAGTTGACTAACATTGTCCACACAGTAAATTTTACAAGAGCAACAATTTATTTTCATCAGTTTCTTAGGACAAATAGAGCAGTATTTTCTTGTTGATAGTTTTTTATCCTCTGTTTCTCTTTTATACGTAGTATTTCCTTAATCGAAATTCTGTTTTCTGGGAGAAGATGTAAGATGGACAATCTCCTTTCTAGTTTCCTGGTAACTAGTTACTTAGCTAGACTTTTTATAAAATCCAGCTTTGTTACGGATGTATTAACGCTAAACGATAAAAAATATCAAGATAATACCAAGGATAGTGCACGAAAAATAAAAAAATACAATAAATATAAATCACATAGCGTAAAACATATTACGCACAAACCTGCCTTCGGTAGTGTCAACAAGAAATATGTTTTTTGTCACGTGTTCACAGGTGTGGTGTCAAACTGACTCTCAGACGTGCGAAGATAATTTTAACAGGAAAAAAAAACTAATAAATCAAGATGCATAAAATCGACTATTCGCATACGCAAAATGAGATAATTTGAAGGTACTGAAGTTCTGGTGTCAATAGCAGAAGTGTCAAAGTATTAAAATAAAAATAAAATAAAAATGGAACATAGTGGAGTCAGTTTGACTGCTGTCTGTGGTTGCGGGTTAAATGACAGCACACAAAGCGAGATTATTGATCGTCAATTCCCTAAATAATCGTAAATAATTTTTTAGAGTGAAAGTAACTCTAATACGAAATTAACTTCTAATTCACCGAAAAGTGAAATAACACTCGTACACCACAAAGAGATGTGCGTGAATCGCATAACGTCCAAGCGTGCCCAGTCCAAGTGCAAATAGCGTCCAAGCGAAGCCCAGTGACCGCGGTTGCGCGGGGGGGGAGTCTCATACAAGGTCACAGAGGGCGAGAGGAGCGCCTGAGGTTTGGGGGTCAGAGTTGAGGGGTCACATCAAGGGTCGCGGCGGTTCATTCGCCACTCGGCTCGAGAGGATGGGTGCGCTAGTTCGCCACACTGAACCGAGAGCGCTAGTGTGGCATTTGAGGTAATTTGCAGTGCGAACCAGTGTCTACACTGCCGGCTGGCTTCCAAGAGCTAGAAAAGGACACGACTCGCGTATTACGGTTATTTCGTTATAAAAACGAATGATCGTAATTCATTTGTGATCGTAACTGGGTGGTTTCAAAAATAAAATTTGAGCTAGTTTTTATAACAGCCACTTGCTTTCCCTTTTGAATAATATTTAACAGATTATTTGGCTTTCGAAGTAGCACTAGGGTGCAATTCGAATAATTTTCACAATATTTTATAAGAATTGCATACAGTTTCTTTAAAACGTATTCAAATGGTCGAAATTACTTCTATGATACTTCACAGGACAGAATAAAATAAATGAAAAATACAGCAGAAAACAGCTTCAACAATAACGCAAACTTCAGGATATGGAGAATGTGTAAAAAAAAAAGAACCAGTGTTAGTAAAATAGACGAAACATTCAGATACCTGTACCTTTGAACAATTAGTTTTTTCAAGAAAAAATTTCATGAAATTCATGAAATTCATTTTAAGGAATATTTACAAGGAATATAAGGCATCATAAAGATTCATAAAGAAATACGGAATATGTAAGGAATCGGTTAAATCGTTGAATTGAATTGGCGTCTGGAGCAGAACGTGAACAGAGCGGCGAGTGTGAAGCAACGAGCTGAGAAAGGAGAGGAGGGGAAGAGGGCGCGAGCCATGCAGCGGGCGGCGCTGGCCGAATGCCGAGTAATTAAACACTGCTTCAAATTCACTTTGGGCGCCGTTGGCCCATGTATTATGCACGGGGTGGGCAGTGGCGCAGCCTGGCTCCGTCCCGTGTGACCTCGCGGCCCGCGCCCGCCACGCCCCCTTACCCCCCCCCCCCTCGTCCCTCCCGCCTCGGGTCTGGCCCTCCACCATCCGTCCTGCCACCGCGCAGGTTCCATTCTGTTCGGACTACCTTGTTTGCGACGTCTCGGCTCACCTCGTCCAGCTCTGCCACTGCTACACTCTTGTTTTTAGCTCGATTAACTTGTAAGCGGAAACTTAGTGCATCAACTGACGTCACTGCAGCGCTTCTGACCGGGAAGCGAACGCCGGAGAAGTGCTCAAACAAACGGGCCGCGGACCGCGGGCGTTCTTTACTTCACCTTGGTTATCTCCTCTCTTCTTACACCTAAACACACAAGCACTACGACCGATGGCTCAGTACATCAACTGATGTCACTGCAGTGCCTCTGACCGGGAGGTCCTAGGTTCCCCTGCTGACGGCGGCAGGATTTTCGACACTAGCTTTTCAGCTAGGTCGAATTCAGTCGCGGTCTGGAGGAGAATTCTTGCGACCGGCTGCTCTGATCGGTAGTTTTCCGTGGTTTCTCCGATCAACACCAGATGAATGCCGGAGCAGTACGCTAACCAACCTCTTCCTTGTCCTATCCTCACCCTCACATACACGTACACTAACATGCACTACACTACTACATATTCCGGGAGACCGGTCGGGAGCTTAGAGCTTGTCCCGGCTGGGACGCTGCCCTGCTGGTGGAACAGTCCTGGTTAGGGGGAAACCCCACTAGCCGACGGTAGGTCGGCGCCGAATCTCGCCATCCAGCGGAGGAAGATCACCGCCATCTCCCGAGAAAAAAACATGCACTACACTTACGGTACAAATGAAAGTACATGCACTTACGGGATAAAGCTTTTGACGCTCCAGCAATTACTAAACCAATCGATTAACTTGTCTTCCATAGCTCGCTGTCTTGTGTTTCTTTGTCTTTCTAATATCTCGCACCGTCTACCCCTCGTCCTGTTCCATATCTCTCCCCGTGTAACGTTGCCCCGTCCCTGCTCCTACCACTGCGGATAATCTAGCCTGCTTTGCCTACCCCACCTCCTCGCACGTTGTTTCAGGATTCTAGGCTCACTCCGACTAGCTCTGGCGATTACTACACTTTCTCTTGCTCCATTTTTATCTCGTTTAACGTGTGTTGTCGTAGCTGACTTTCTTTCTCCTGTCTGCCTCGTGCTGTCACCTCTTTACTCTCCTCGCTTTGTTTCCCCACTCCTCATTCATCCCTGCCTCTTCCCTCTTCCCCCACCCGCCCCGTGTCCGCCCCTCCCCCATCCTCTTACTGCGCATGCTCCATTCTGTTCGGACTACCTTGTTTCGCGACGTCTGGGCGCAGCTCGTCCAGCTCTGCCACTGTTACACTCCTTCTCGTCTGTTTTTTGCTCGATTGACTTGTCTTCCATGGCTCGCTTTCTCTTGATTGATTGATTGTTATTTATTCCGGGCGCGTCAACTATTGGAGTCATTAGTACCGTAAGTGTAGTCCGTGTTTTTCATCAGGAGGTGGCGGTGATCTTCCCCCTCTGGATGGTGAGATCCGGCGCAGACCACCCGTCGACTAGTGAGGTTTTCCCTGACCAGGTATCTCCCATTAGTGGGGCACCGCACCAGCCGGGGCAAGTTGTAAGCCCCCACCGGTCTCCCGGAATATGTGGTAGTGTAGTGCATGTTAGTGTAAGTGTGTATGTAAGGGGAGAGGATAGAACAAGGAATAGGAAGGAAAGATCGCGCGCGGTCCGTGGCCCGTTTGGTAGGGTACTGTTCCGGCATACGCCTGGTGTGTGGATCGGAGAAACCACGGAAAACTGCCGATCAGAGCAGCCGGCCGCTAGAATTTTCTCCAGACAGCGACTGAATTTGACATAGCAACACCAGGCAAATGCCGGAGCAGTCCCCTTACAAACGGGTCACGGACCGATCTTTCCTTCCTCTCCCTTTTCCTATCCTCTCCTCATACATAGTCACACTTACAATAACATGCACTACACTACAACATATTCCGGGAGACCGGTCAGGGGCTTAGAGCTTGTCCCAGCTGGGGCGGTGCCCCGCTGGTGGGAGAGTCCTGGTTGGGGGCAAACCCCACTAGTTGACGGTAGGTCGGCGCCGGATCTCGCCGTCCAACGGGGGAAGATCTCCTTCATCTCCCGAGAAAAAACACGCACTACACTTACGAAACTAACGACCAAAGCAGTTGACGCGCCCGAAAACACGAAAAACTCCTTCCACTTTGTTCATCTCCGCCCCTCGTGTATCGCCCTCCCGTCGTTCTTCCACAATTCTCTTGCTCATTTCTTGTCGCTCCAACCCTTCTTGCGTGGCCTCGATTCATAGCTCATTCTTCCCAGCGCCTTCCCTCGAACAGCGCTCCCTTATCTCTTCACGTGCGGTCTTGCTCTGCCTCACACTTTCACACGTACAGCTAACAATTATGATCTCAATAGAATAGTAACCTTCCAACAAACCAGTTAAATATCTAGGACTATATCTCTGTTCAAAATTAAATTGCCGCGATAATATTGAAAAAATATAATGCGAACCAAGGCAAAACGTTATCAACTGAAATCGATAATAAACAGACTCAGATCATTACAATACAATACCGCCGTAGCCATACTATATAAAACCATAATAAGACCTATAATCTCTTACGCCTCTTATATATGGAGTAATGTCACCAACACAAATATTAGCAAACTCCAAGTAAACCAAAACCAATTTCTCAAACCCATAACAAACGCCCCAGAGTTCATTTCGAATAATCAGCTCTATCAAGAAGTCAAGTATCATTAGATCACCACATCCCTTACCTTGCTACATACGCCTATCATATAATACATAAAATACCAACACTCACCAAATTGAAACTCACCAAAAATTCAATCCATACAACCAGAATTCAAAATAAAAGCCTTTCGTGTCTTTCAAATCAAATTCGCAAATGTAAAACCTTGTTACAGGACCCATAATGGGAAAAAATCCGCAATGTATAGTATGTAAGTTTAGAACATTTAGTGAGTAAGTAATAATAATTGCGTATGTTAATTAAAACATCTATGTATTTACCTTCAGAAAACAATTAATTAAAAAATAACACTTTCACACTCTCTACCTACCCCAATCGCTATGACGGATTCAAGGTGAGATTTCCCGAGTCCAGCTTACCAGATTTTGCGCAAGGAACAGAAAATAAGCAAGTAATTTATTATGTGGTTGTATGAAGTAAGAGGTGGACCGTATTCAGAAATGATGTTAGATAAGCGTAAAGAAATACGTTCAATAATTTAGAACTGCACTTCTGGAGGAGAGGAGCCAAGGTCGATGAATCGGAGAAGAGGGCGAAATATGGAAGCCTGGTATATTTTAGAAAACCTACTCAGTGATTGGAGGAAAGCAATGCTGTTTCTTGGATAGTGAAAATGGAACTAGTGGGTGAATACTCAATTTTCAAGACCAGCGTATACCCATGCAAACCGTCATGTTTTAGTTCTCTAAAACATTTTAGCTCCAATTTTTGTAATTTTAGGCTCTCTCATAAAGCAAAAAGCTAATGAATACTAGCCACAATTTTCATTATTCGAATTCTTATTAAAATACCCATGTAGTTGTACTTTTATTAAGTTTGTATGTTTTGAAATATATTTGTACAAACTTTATCACTTTTCATTTTGCAAAGATATGCAATTAACCGAAATCGTGAAAATGCATCAAGTAAAACATTTGTGTTGTCAAGTCTTTGAATACTCACATTGCCTTTGTGAATTATAAAAATCAGAGCTGCATTTGGAATATTACAACTCACATATTTTGCCAATCATTATGCAACAAAACGATTAACAAGGAAAGCAAAATGGAAACACGATAAAAAGACCAAAAAACGATGAAAAACTGAACACTCGTGTTATGAATGAACTACAATAACATTAGAAAGATCATCAACAAAAATAATGAAGAACAGAAAATTCAAGGAAGGGCTGTGAAGTCTTATGCCCCCTTGCACTGCCCGGCACCCGGTCGCACTGTAAAACAGTGAACGCTCTGTAGTGTGGGCTATGCAACTACAGATATTCTCCAAGTCCACATTTCACAGATCTTATGCGATCTCCTCAGCAGTTACTTCACTGCGATAGCATCGAAAATGTTCACTGCGCAGTACATCAAAAGAGAACGATGGTGCTGGTGGAGAAAAATATCTTGGCAGGAAGTAAGTGCAAGACCATATGGGTGCCACTCGGCATCCCATGGGCCAGATAAGAGACAAAAGAAAGGCGGGCATGACAAAGAAGGAGAAACGCTGAAAGGAAAGATGAAGATGAGGTAGAGATATGGAAATTCATATGATACTATGGAATAAAACAAGGCGAAGCAATGTAAGGGAAGAGGAAAGTAAGTGGAGCGAAGGATGATGTGAAGTCAGTGAATATGATGCAGTGATTGTTTGAGCCAGTGAGTGACTGAGAGGGTGAGGGATTGAGAGGGTGAGTGACTGAGAGGGCGAGTGACTGAGAGGGCGAGTGACTGAGAGGGCGAGTGACTGAGAGGGCGAGTGACTGAGAGGGCGAGTGACTGAGAGGGCGAGCGACTGAGAGGGCGAGCGACTGAGAGGGCGAGCGACTGAGAGGGCGAGCGACTGAGAGGGCGAGCGACTGAGAGGGCGAGCGACTGAGAGGGCGAGCGACTGAGAGGGCGAGCGACTGAGAGGGCGAGCGACTGAGAGGGCGAGCGACTGAGAGGGCGAGTGACTGAGAGGGCGAGCGACTGAGAGGGCGAGCGACTGAGAGGGCGAGCGACTGAGAGGGCGAGCGACTGAGAGGGCGAGCGACTGAGAGGGCGAGCGACTGAGAGGGCGAGCGACTGAGAGGGCGAGCGACTGAGAGGGCGAGCGACTGAGAGGGCGAGCGACTGAGAGGGCGAGTGACTGAGAGGGCGAGCGACTGAGAGGGCGAGCGACTGAGAGGGCGAGCGACTGAGAGGGCGAGCGACTGTCTGAGTGAGTCAGTCAGTCTGGGCACGTCAACTACTTAGGTACTTGGTGCCGTAAGTATTGTACATGTTACATCTAGGAAAATGCTTGTGTTTTTCGTCCGCTGGAACGTGAGATGCAACGCCGTATTACAAGTCGGCTTGCGTTTTCTTCCATATATATCTCCCTCGGATGAACACTTGCTCATCCTGACACTGCCTCAGCCGAATCAATCTGTAAGCTTCTCACTGCATGTGTGGTGGTAACGTAGTATATAAGTGTAATGGGAAAGGAGGGGACGCAGATGAAGAAGGAAATCTTGGCGTACTGATGCAGCATTTTCATAAAATTAACGGCGGAAGAAACCAGGTAAAACTAACAAACTTTCTCTTTGAAATTCCTTTGAAATTCTCCTACACAGTTACTAATTGAATTCATTCCATCTATATACTAGCTACAATAAAACATTCGACACCGTCGGTACTCGAACCCTCAGAAATGTTGAACATTGCTGTAGAGAGAGTGACGTTGACACTAAACTGTCGCATCTGGTAAACGGCATGGAGATGGATTGGCGCAGCACCGTTTTTGATTTTCGTGCGTAGAGTATGCGTATGCGGGATCATTGACGTAGAAGTGGATGTTAACGTTCGCTTAAGTGTGAAAGCGAACATGGCTTAAGCCTGGAATGAGGCGTGAATGAGGACAAGGCCATCAATAAGCATCCTAGTGAGAGGAAGCGTTGTCTGAGAGAAAAGTGTGGATAGGAGGCGTTGTCAGGGGGTGGGCAGAATGCATGTTAGGAAGCCATAGATGAGGGCGAGGATGAGGTAATTGTCGTGGTACGTGGACGGGGTAGAGAACTGGGGGTACTTGGGCGAGGTATGTGGATGGGGTACGTGGCCAGGAAACGTTGATGGGGTACATCGACGGGGTAGGTCGACGGGGTAGGTCGACGGGGTAGGTCGACGGGGTACGTGGACGTGGTATGTAGACGGGGTATTGTAGACGGGGTATTGTAGACGGGGTATTGTAGACGGGGTATTGTAGACGGGGTATTGTAGACGGGGTATTGTAGACGGGGTATTGTAGACGGGGTACGTGGACGGGGTACGTGGACGGGCTACGTGGACAGGGTACGTGGGCCGTTTACGAGGACGGCATACTTGGATGGGGGTGTGAGGGCGTGGTATCTGGGCAGGGGAGTGGATGCTATGCGTGAGCGGGGTGGACAGAAGCGAGAGCGGGCGGAGAAAGCGGGCCTGAGCATATTGATGAAGGACAGAGACATCGGACGCGTGACGAGGAAAAGCGGGAGAATTGAGGAGAGGGGAATAGAAAGAGATTGGGGATGGGCTAGTCGAGGTCACGCGATAGAGCCCAAAGCGGGGTCACACACACTTGTCTCTGCAGCTTTATCTTTATAGCAGTTGGCGACCACAGCCATCCCGTCTGGCCCCGTTCCTTTCTTTGTCGAGCAGTAAATGCACACGCTGCAAAAACACAATTTTAACCTAATTTTCTCATAATGCAAAGCATTTGTGCTTGAGATATGGTACGAATCGCCATTGTAAATTTTATAGTAAGAACCTTGACCTAATTGTCTGACAGTTTATGATACAGAAATATTTTAATATACCTAGCAATATGAACCGTTGAGTAGAATGGCTCACAGTGTCAACTGCATTCATTTGGCTCAACGCATTCATGGTTAACAAAGCTCATCCAGCGGTGGATTTTGATAACTAGGATTTTACATGGATATGTTTGAAAATATCTAAGGTATGTATATGCAAGAAACATCACGAAGTCATTTGTGATGGAAAATGCATGAGCTACTCTGGCCTCCATGCATATCAGGTAAAGCCCTTAGAGGGTTAAATCGGGAAAAGAAATGCCTCTAATATATTTTATGGTATTTCGAAGACATTTACAAATATATAAATTCCATTTTGTGATTTATACACAAAAAGGCCGAGAACTGTTGATTGTAAGATTGTGTTGTAATAATTTACAATAATGTTTCGGTGCGAAGATTCTACCAAAAATTGAAAGGTTTCCTGAAACATTTGTAATATTACGAGTGTAAAAAAGATATATACTTTTTTAAACGTTAAACTTAATGATCTGTGTCTATTTTCACCAACTATTTATTCGGAAGGAAAGTGATATTTCCCTAAAAAGAGAGCAAAATAAAAGAAAAACGAAGATATTTTGAGAATTATTTGTGATCGTCCGTAGTATTAATACACAATTAGAACTCGTCAAATGCTAATACCTATCATTATCTGAATACGTCGTTGCAGGAATAATGACATTTACCTACGATATTTGCTGAATAAATTCACATTTTCAGAGCATGTGAACTCAAGAGTCAAATTACGTAAAATTAATTTTCAATGGAACACTTCGAAACATTTGTAATTTACAAAAACAATCATCTATGATACTAAGTTTACATATGAAATCTCTGTAGTGTCTGTTACAAAATACAACACGATGAAATTTGTCGATTGGATTGCCCGCGGCGTCGAAACGCCACCAGCCAAATAGAAGCCGACGGACAACGAGTTTGCGGTGGCCTTTGATGTCTGCGAACGCCTCGGGTCTTGGTTCCAGCACGCGACTTTTCCATGCAAATAACGCGTAATTGATAAATGTAACGCAAGCAAACCGAATAATAAAACCGATAATTTCATTGCATCAGCTTCACTACGTTCCTGCTCTCAGAATTTGTTCAGTAGACTTTGCTGTGCAAACAAGGTTACAGATTGATTATAAGAGAAAACAAGGTATGGGGATGTGCTGTCGAGAAATATCAAGCTCTGGATCGACAGGGTTTGAAGAGATATTTCAAAAACCGATGCGTGCTTCTCATCGTCGTAGCATTTAGTTGTGACAATGCTGCCGTCTTCATCATATTAAGTATTGCTAAAATTTTCATGTTTGTACATATAACGGTTTATAAAAAAGTGCACGTAAAGAAGGCCCATGAAATAAAATGTGTTGTGCGTTGTAAACATTCATACAAAACAAGACTGTTCATTTCAAAAACTAGTTTCAATGAAAAATGTATTCACGATCAGAATTTTTCTTCAATGAGGATAACTTTATTGTAGTAGCTCTATTCAGCTAAGAATTTCGTTTAAATTTATGAAAATTTATTTTTCTGAAATTTGTTTGGAGTTTACCTTTACATTTATATACTATTTTCGGGATATTTAAAAAAATTCAATAAATAATTTTTAAATACATAAATATTTCAATAATAATATTTGTTTATCCGCTAAATGCAATTCCTAATAAATGATATGTGCACGACGGTATCAAGATAATAGTACTTCTGCGTTTTACACCGTTTTAACGTATTTTCTTGTCATAGATTGATCATAACACTCTTTGTGGATCAGATTCCTCTCAAGGAATGTCCAGCAAACTGATAATCAGTAGTCACAGTAAACAACAGTTTGATTTGCAAGAGATACGAAAAGCTATAACATGATAAACGTATGTATAACCACGTATCCTTGCGATATATCGAATTTCCTCTATTCTCTGTCCAGGAATAAGAAAAAACGTGTCGCACCCAACTTCCGACCGGGACTTTTCTACCGGGAGAAAAGTACGAAGTGCCCACTTGTTGTCTCTCTGACGAATGTTTTAAGTTGCGGCCAGCAGGGGCGCTGGGACGCGCGATCCCATCCAAGTCCAGGAATTGACTTCAGACTTAGGCGGCGATCCCGCCCGCGATATCGAGAAATATGTCTCTGCAGGGGTTCGGAGCCCGAACTCACGACCCTTGGCGACGCGCGGCACGTAGGCTGCCCGTGAATCTACTTTCGCGGAGCGCGCGCGAGACGCGACAAGAAATATGTTGGAGGGGGCGGGGCGGGGAGAGGCGGAGCGCGGAGAGACGGGGCGGGGAGGGAAGGGGGAGGGGGAGGGGTGAAGGAGGGAGAGGGGAGGGGTGGGAGGGGAGGGGTTTGGAGGGGAGGGGAGGGGGGAGGGACAGGGCCGGTGGGGTGGGGCGGGGTGGGGTGACTGTGGGGACAGGGTTTCTGGATGAGGAAAGAGCGGGGTGCAAAGGAAGGAAAAGGAAGAGGATTGTCGGAAAGATTGTTAAGTAAGAACGACAGGGAAAAATGTGTCGGGAAATGAAAGGAGAATAGAACTTGCTGTTAAATGCTTGTGTTGAAAGGAATGATGTGACAAGCACTAGAGATGAAATGTGTGAAGTCAGTGTTTCAGGAACATAGAGGTAAGGAGCACAAGTTCACGTTAAAACGAAATACTGGGAATACTGAAGAAAAAAATTAAAATTGAAGGTTCGTTAGAGGAATCGTTTAGAAAAGCAAATATTCAAAATTTCGACGAAAAATATTCAAAATTTCTACCTCTTTTTAAAAATGTTAGGCGTAGATATTTCGTTATGTTTAAAAAAGATTTTCCTTCAAACAAAAAACAATGAATATTTAAATAATGTAAAATTGTGTAATTATCAGTTGGCGCTCATGACCTAAGCTGTTTTATAGTTACCTAAAATGAATTTTAAAATATTGAATATTTAGTGGTTGATAAATGACCTTCATTAATTCACATTACTATGCACAAAGGAACAGAAGAAACAGAATTTTTGTAGAGTATTTGGTGATGTATTCATATTCTCATTCTCCTATATTATTACAAGTATTTACTGTTACAAAAATAAAAATAAGAACTTATTTAAATGAAACATTCAAGAACCAGAAACTAGAATCCATAAAAAAAAAACACTTAGTTCTTTGCAGAGCATATTTATATTGGACTACCATTGGACTGTATAATTCTAAGTATTGTATTGTATCGCAGCTTCTGGGTCAATGACCTCCGTCTCGATCAGGTTTTTCGTCCAGTTTCCCTGGTCCATTGAGCAAATGCTGAGATGGCCCCTTGTTTTGCTTCTGGACATAAATATAACTACATTATCTGTGCACATCTTTTAGAATTCAGTGGGAAATAGTTATTCAAATTATCGTTTCCATGTTGTCGCGACAGGAAGTATTATTCCGAAGGACAGCATGGATAAGAGCTCAACATTTATTGCTTATTTAACCTTGAAAATTGATTTTATTACATGGGAGTTTTTTTCATTCAAAATTCAAGTGGTATATGACTCAAGTGGTATTTTCATCTCTATTTTTTATTGATAATTGCCAATGTGCGGTAATATGTATTTGCTTATAAGAAACAAAATTTTACTCGAATTACGTATGCTTTTGCTAGTTACACACCAAATACAACAAGTAAAACGGAAAAAAAGGTGCCTTCACCACCGTTAACCATACAACAAATGCCGGGCCGTACAGCTGTTTACCCACATTCAATATGGCTACCATGCGCACCATATCGGCGTACGGATAGTGGGTAGCTTTCTTTACTGTGTAGTACCTATTCTGTGTCCGGGACATATTTGAGCTGCCAACTATCTTACATGTGTCGTAGTGTGGTACATTTTCCCGTCATATGCTTAGTGTAGAGCTTGTGTTGGTTGATTGATTCCGTGGTACGTTACGGATTACAGTACATTACGGATTCGGTGGTATAATGGTCAGTGTATTCGACTATTGTACCCGAGTTTGTGGGTTCAAACCCGATCGAAGCCGTGGAGGCGAAAAAATCCTTCGTGCGCCTTCCTTCGGAGGGGAAGTAAAGCCGGCTGTCCCATGTTAGTAGATTTACTGCGTGTAAAAGATCCTCAAGCCTAAATGAAGCGTCTGAGCAAAATTGAGATCCGCCTGTTTCGTCGCCCAAAATAATACCTCCTTTCTCCGCTAGGTGGTGAAAGGAGCGTAGCGAAATTTGCGTGGTTAGACGGAAGAGCGGGCCAGATGGCCCGAGTCACGCCACGTAAAATAAGGCATTAACTAACTAATTGTTAATGATTTCGGGCGCGGCAACTACAGAGGTATTTAGTCCCGTAACTGTAGTGCATGTTTTTCATCGGAAGGAGTGGCGGTGATAATCCCCCACAGGATGGCAAGATCCGGCGTCGCCCTACCGTCGACTAGCGGGGTTTCCCTCAACCAGGTATCTCCCACCATCTGGGCACCACCCCAGCTGGGACAAGTTCCAAGTCCCCGATCAGTCTCCCGGCATGTGTGGTAGCGTGGTGCGTGTTAGTGTAAGTGGTGAGGGTAGGACAAAGAAGAGGAAGGAAAGATCACGCGTGATCCGTGGTCCGTTTGTTAGAGTACTGCTCCGACTTTCACCTGGTGTTGATCGGAGACACCACGGAAAACTACCGATCAGAGTAGTCTGTCGCAAGAATTCACCTCCCGACAGCAACTGAATTCAACCTAGCCGAAAAGTTAGTGTCGCCGTGGGGAGTGGGAACCTAGGACCTCCCGGTCAGAGGCGCTGCAGTGACATCAGTTGATGTACTGAGCCATCGCTCGTAGTGTTTGAGAGTTTAGTTGTAAGAAGAGAGGAGATAACCAAGGTGAAGTAAAGAACACCCGCGGTCCGCGGCCCGTTTGTTTGAGCACTTCTCCGGCGTTCGCTTACCCTACGGAAAACTACCTATTAGAGAAGGCGGCCGCTAGAATTTTCTTTCAGACAACGGCGTCCCCGCTACCTAGATAGCGTTGAAAATTCGCCACAATCAGGACTCAAACTCTAAGACCTCCCAATGAGGGATGTTGTAGAAGCGACTGTTTCATTGGGCTATCGCAGCCGCCTTATATTCTTGGGTTTCTGTAACCTGGCTGATGACAGATAATCAGCTGTTACGGTTGCGTCCAATCGGGATCTTAAACGTCACCACAGTGATGACAGCTAGGTCTACTTCAGTCGCTGTCTGGAGGAGAATTCTAGCGACCGGATGCTCTGATCGGTAGTTTTGCGTGGTTTCTCCGATCAATACCAGGCGAATGCCGGAGCAGTACCCAAACGAACGGGCTACAGACCGCGCGCGATCTTTCCTTCCTCTTCCTTGTCCTCTCCTATCCCCTTACACACACACTTACACTAACATGCACTACACTACCACATATTCCGGGAGACAGGTCGGGAACTTAGAGCTTGTCTCGGCTGGGGCGGTGCCCCGCTGGTGGGAGAGTCCTGGTTAGGGGGAAACTCCACTAGTCGCCGGTAGGTCGGCGCCGGATCTCGCCATCCAGCGGGGGAAGATCCCCGCCATCTCTCGAGAAGAAACATGCACTACATTAACGGGACTATTGACCAAAGCAGTTGACGCGCCCGGAAACACGAGAAACTCAATCAATCTAAGTCCTCCTCCGAATGAGTGATGTTGTAGAAGCGACTGTTTCATTGGGCTATCGCAGCCGCCTTATATTCTTGGATTTCTGTAACCTGGCTGATGACAGCTGATCAGCTGTTACGGTTGCGTCCAATCCGGATCTTAAACGTCACCACAGTGATGACACCGTAACAGCGAATGAAGTGTCATCGGCCAGGTTAGAAAAAAAACGAGTATAGTAGTGAAGAAAAATCGCGAGTATTTGAAGCGTCTTCCTGTACCTCCGTTGCAGCGAGGCGCAGGCGGTGAGGTTGCAAGATCAAATCACGTAGCGGTGGCGGTGGAGTGGGAGGGGGGAGAGGGGAGGGGGAAGGGGCGCAGGTATCGCGCTCTTTACTACACCGGCAGCCGTTGCCGAGGAAGCGCTGTCTGCACGAATGCGTTGTGCGTTGGTTCGTGAACGAGTGCGTGCTTTGTGGCCTTTCTGCTTCTTCCTTCTTACTGCTTTGCTTTCTGCTTTGGTTTGAGTCTTGTTTTTTTCATTCTCTTCGTTTGTTGCACATCCCCTTTCCCTTAAGTTTTCTTGTCATTTATTTAGTAGAGATTCTAATTTGATTGCAGAATTTTTACGTGATATTTTGTGGAAGTGCGTTGCAATTTCAAGAAAACTACAAGGTACGGTGTCGAGATTTAGGAAGATAACTGAAGTGATAAATTATGTTTTAAGAGCAGGTACTATATCTCGCTTCTATTTACTAGTAACTGAAACTTAAGTATTGTAATTCTTGATACCCGTTCGCTATCTCTTATTTTTAATTTAAGATGTAAGCATGTTTAGTTTTAATGTATGCAGTTTAATAATGCCAAGTTTCGGACGCCCAACTTTTAAGATGGAAAGCAATTCAGATAATACTTATATTTTTTACACACAACCTTTTTATTTTGCGCAATTTACAACTTTAGTCTTTCGATCTGGATAGAAGCGAACTGAATATTTTAATTTCAACTTTCATGCAAAATCCAATCAGGGATTTTACCCAAACAGAAAATATAATTGACAATAAATATACAAGTGTTCTTTTTGTTTACAATAATATAGAATTGATACGTATAATTCAAATAATATTACCAATAAAAAGATGACAGTCAAAGCTTTACGTGCAGCAAACAAAGACACTTTCACAGTTCATGAAAAATGTCATTGATTGTGTAATTCAAATAATAATAATATAACCAATAAAAAGATGACAGTCAAAACTACGTGCAGCAAACAGACACTTTCACAGTTCATGAAAAATATGTCATTGTGCCAAGGAGGTTATCGGGCGGATTCCCTTCTCGGCGGAAGTTGAGCCCGGCCGAAGTCCTGTTGTCGAGAAAGCGATATCTCATATAAAATATCCCATCTCGCGCGCACTCGGCCGCCGGCTGCCCCACTTGGCATGGCGCCCGCGGACGGCGGACGGCGGACGGCCGAGACGGGCGCCCGCAGAAATTGCAGCGAAAGCCAGGGCCCAGCGTAACAATGCAACGGACTCCCAGGGGTAACAAATCAATGTAGATGGACGAACGTGTCTAGGCCTCTCTATAACCAGAACCCACGTCTGTCTCTCCTACAGGTTGAGCGCTCTTCAGAATGATATGGAGCTCAGTTTGGATTGCCTCGTTTGCTGCATCGTAAAGACCAGCTGTGTGTGGTACTGGATATTGTAGTGCACGATTGTCTGAAGTAGTATTTATGGTGCGAACTTTTGTTGGAGATTTTGATGTTTTTAAGAAGCTATTATCTGAGAGATTTGTGTCGTTTTCAAGGGATTGTTTGTTGCACAAACAAAACGGCGTTCGTCAGGAGATCATTCGCTCAATCTGATGCCTCTCTACAGTACTGGCAGTGTATAAGCGACTCTGAAACTTCCGTACGTTGTTGCCACATATTTCTATGCACATGGACACGGAGCGGTAGCTCAGTGCATCAACTGATGTCACTGCAGCGCCTCTGACCGGGAGGTCCTAGGTTACACTCCCCACGGTGGCAGGACTAGCTTTTCAGCTTGAACGAATTCAGTCGCTGTCTAGATGAGAATGTTAGAGGCCGGCTGCTCAGATCGGTAGTTTTCCGTGGTTTCTCCGATCAACATCAGGCGAATGCCGGAGCAGTACCCTATCAAACGGGCCACGGACCACGCGCGATCTGTCCTTGTCATTCCTTGTCCTATCCTCTCCCCTTACACACACACACTAACATGCACTACACAACCACATATCCCGGGAGACCGGTCGGGAGCTTAGAGCGTGTCCCGGCTGGGGCGGTGCCCTGCTGGTGGGAGAGTCCTGGTTAGGGGGAAGCCCCACTAGCTGACGCTAGGTCGGCGCCGGATCTCGCCATCTAGCGGGGGAAGATCACCGTCATCTCCCGAGAAAAATCGTGCACTACACTAACGGGACTAATGACCAGAGCAGTTGACGCGCCCGGAAACATGAAAAAATCAAACAATCAATCTATGCACATGGCTCCATCTACATCACAGATAAATTTAATATCTTTACATTAACTCTTACTGACAGGCTGTGACACGTCTTGATATCATGATCATAACTTACGCCAAAGCCGTACCTTATTGCTCCGCGACTTCGTGTGTCAGATGACTGGCAACGCTGAAACCCTGGCTGTAAGAAAGTAAACAAATCTTCGCAAGCTGATTGCCTCACAGCAGGTCACATGACGTACGACAGCACGTGGCGAGAGAACTGTGAGCGTCGCTTATAAGCCGCCGGTACTGTAGTAAAAAAAAGACGTTCATTACGGAGAAAATTGAAAATCAGTTACGTTTTTAAATAATCACTGTCAACAATGAAAGTTTCAAATACTCTTTGTTAAAAAATGAACGTGAAAGAACAAACAGTTATTTATTAGTTAGAAAAATATATGTTGTTTCCAAACACCCTTGTAAAAGAGAAAATATTTTCCCTTAACGAATCACGACACTTAACATTTTGAATCGTATTTATAGTTTATATCGAAAATGATTCTTAACAATCTTGCCTAAAAATACGCCTGCACAACCTTTGAGGCAAGCAACTCTTATTAAAAAATTAAAAGTTGGTACATGACCGATGGTACCGATGATGATAAAATAATGATTTCTATATTTTCCCCTTCTTTAAAATACATAACTTCTCTCTAATTGCGCTGAAACCTAAGCAACGTAAAACATCCGTCCCAAAAGAAACACACGGAAATGACTTTCTCGTGAACAAATATGTCGATTTAGAAGCTGGCACAATAAAACACTTCTAACATAAAAGCATTTCACAGTGTGCCAAGTTCAAGTGAGGCACTCCAGTTTGCACGACGCGACGGGCGTCTATAGCAGAGCGCTGTCTGAGACGCCTCGCGAATCCGTCGTCCGGTTTGCTTCCGCACGTCGCCTTATCATGGCGCGCTTTATGCACTCGCGAAATGCCCCGCCCGCGCGCCCGATACGCCGACATCGCCGCCGCCACCGGCACCACCACTGCCGCCGCCGTCGCCGTCACCGTCGCCGTCGCCGTCACCGCCACCGCCACCGCTACCGCTCCCGCCGCCACCGTCGTCGCCGCAACCGCCGTCGCCCCCGGCACCCCCGACGCCGCCACCCCCGCCGGTGTCACCCCCGACGCCGCCATCTTCGTCGCCGCCACCCCCATCGCCACACCGCCAACGCCGCCACCCCTCCCCCGCAACCCACGCCACCCCTCCCCCGCAACCCACGCCACCCCCCGCCGCCACCCCCCCGCCGCCACCACCCCCGCCGCCACCATCCCCGCCGCGCCGTCACTCACGCCGCCGCCGCCACTCCGCCGCCACAAACACCGCCCCCACCCCCGCCGCCGCCATCCCCGCCGCCACCACCCCGCCGCCGCCGCCGCCGCCATCCACCACGCCGCCCTCCCATCGCCACCACCCCCAACGCCACCAACCCTGCAGCCACCAACCCCACCGCCGCCATCCCCGACGCCGCTACCCTTCCCCCGCCGCCGCCACCCCCACCACCGCCACCACCTTCGCCGTCAGCCCTGCCACTACCGCCGTCACTACACCACTGTCTCCACCGGCGCCGCCATCACCACCCCATCCCCCCAACTTTTCCCTTTCCAACTCCTCCGACTCCACCTCCTCTACCTCAGTCTCCTCCACCTCCACCTTTTCTTCTTTCAGATTCACGTCCTCCACATCCGCCTCCTCCACCGCCATCCCCTCCAACCTCCACCTCCATCTCTGCCAACCTCCCATCTCCAGCGCCAACGCCTCCATCACCCCCACCGGCTGCACCTTCATCGCCTCCACCTCCTCCACCACCGAGGGCGCTACCCGTGCTGGCGCACATAAAACATGGGCACGTACATGAATAGTAAAGCCGGAATCGTTTTTACGAGGGGCACAACCGCCTCGCCACCGACGTCGCTATCGTCGCTGCCGCCGCCTCTATCGCTGCCAACAGTCTCAGACCTCCGCTGCTACCTCCGCCTTCGTCACGATACTTCGCACGCGGGTGTAGGAGCGTATGAGTGTGTGTGTGGGTGTGTGTATAGGACCTTTGTGTACTGTTCCCTTCGAGGCGGATATTCATAACTTATTTTTACAGAATTGGGCGGTATGAAGTTAATACTTTCTTTTTTACGTATCCAAATTGTTGGATTTTCTCAAGGAAGATACAAATCGATAAGATCAGGGTCCAACCTAGCTGCTGACAGAATGTTGGGAAAGAAGGAAAGAAAGGAAACTCAGTAAATTATCGTCTGTATCACAAGAGGTAGTTAGGAATGTGGTTCAGATGGTTTGCTTCCGGAGATGACATCCGTAGTCATTTAAATTCCTCGTCCGTAAACTCGTGACTGAAGATAATTGCAAGAATTACACGAGGTGAAGAAATAAATTATATCGGGTACATTGATATCACGCCAATTCGATATCACGCCAATGTGGTCGACGGACTGCAGCTTGAAGATTAGAGTTCTATCTGTGAGCACTAGAAAATAAATCTGTCCGCTCTATTTGCCTGGAAATTTTGCTCATATAGCTATTTTATTAGCACCGCAACGTAAATTTATGTGATTTCCCAAATACACAATTTACTTTATAGGTATCCACATTATTCACCACGTTTTATGAAATTTCTTCTTGTTATGGGATATTAATATCTAATTGAATAATTAGTTTGGAATTTCTACGTAAAGAAATTTTTATACCCCGTCTTCCTATCATGAGCCGTACAAAACTCTATTTTGACTTTTCTCAACAGAATTAATCCAAACGTTTTTTCGAGGGTCGTCAAACGCTGAGTCTTCCATTACTGCTGAGTCCATTCCGCTGAGTCATCCTCCGCTGGATGAGATCTGGCGCCGATCTACCTTCGACTAGCGGAGTTTTCCCCAACCAGGTATCTCCCATCAGCGGGGCACCACCCCAGCCGGGAAAATTTCTAAGTCCCCGACCGGTCTCCCGGCATGTGTGGCAGTGTAGTGCACGTTAGTGTAGGTGTGTGTGTGTAAGGGATAAAGATAGGGCAAGGAAGAGGAAGGAAAGATCGCGCGCGGTCTGTGGCCCGTTTGTTACGGTACTGCTCCGGTATTCGTCTGTGTTGATCGGAGAAACCACGGAAAACTACTGATCAGAGCAGCCGGCAGCTAGAATTCTCCTCCAGACAGCAACTGAATTCGACCTAGCTGAAAAGCTAGTGCCGAAAATCCTGCCGCCGTGGGGAGTAAGAACCTAGTACCTCCCGGTGAGAGGCGCTGCAGTGACATCAGCTGCTGCACTGAGACACCGCTCCCGGTGTGAATATATGAGAGAGCTGCTCTAAAAGCACGAGGAGCGCGCTGTTTGCGTGGGCGAGCCGCAACGCCCTGGCCACGTGGCGGTCAGTGGTGCGTGGGAGGGCACGCGTGAGGGAGGGCGCGTGTGGATTGGTGCGCGCGACCGCCGCCGAAGCGCCGCGCCGGCCCACGCGAAATGTATACCACCAAATCTCATTTCGATATCGAGAATCGATTACCGTCAGCTGTCGACTGGCAGCGCGACGTCCGGCAGGAGGTGTCCGCGTGCGCATCCCATTCGTCCTTCTCTTTTCCTTTTCTCTCCTCTCCTCTTCCTTTTCATCTCAAAGCCTTCTTTTCTTCCACTGCTTTCCCTCCACCCCATCTCCCTCACTATTTCGTTCTCCTGTCTCTCCGCATCCCCTCCGTCTACACTTCCCCTCCCTCTCCATCTCCCCTCTCTCTCCATTTCCCCTTCCTCTCCACCTTCCTTTCCTCTCCATTCTCTCTTTCTCATCACTTCCCCTCCCTCTCCCTCCTTCCCTTTCCCTCCCTCTCCCTCTCCCTCTCCACTTCCCCTCCCTCTCCCTCCTTCCCTTTCCCTCCCTCTCCCGCTCCACTTTCCCTCCCGTTCCACTTCCCTCCCGCTCCACTTCCCCTCCCTCTCCACCTTCCCTCTCTCTCCACTTCCCATTGCTCTCCACCTTCCCTCCCTCTCCATTCCCACTTTCTCCTCATTTCCTTTTCCTCTCCACCTCCCCCCTCTCAAACTCCTCTCCCTCTCAACCCCCTCCCCCTCCCTCTCCATCTCATCTCAGTTTCCCCTCCCTCTCCACCTCCCCTCCCTTCTCTTCTTCCCCCTACCCCTCATCTCTTCGCCCTCACCACTTCCCCTCCCTGCCCACCTCCCCTCCATCTCTACGTCCCATCGCTTTTATCCTCCCTTTCCTTTTTATTTCCCTTCTTCTCCTTTTCCACTTACCCTCCCATCCCCACCCTCTCTTCTTCCCCTCCATCTCATCTTCTCTCCTCCATCTTCTCTCTCTCTCCTCTCTACTGCTCCTCCTCCCCTACTCTCCTCTTCCCCCTCCTCACCCTTCCTTTTCCTCTTCTCCTCCCATCCCTCTCCCCTTTCCGTCCATCCCCTCCCTCTCTCCTTTGTGTATGTCTCCTTCCTCTCCCCTTCACAATCATGTGTCTCCCTTTTCCCTTCCCCTCCTCTCCGCTTCCCTTCACCTACTCCACTTCTTTCCCTGCGATTGCAGCGGCGCCCATTTGCCTCCCGCAGAGGCAAAACGCACGCGACCCCCGACCCGCTCGCCGGCAGCCTCAAGCACGATTGCGGGGCGGCTGCATGACGCTGCATTAACTGCGTTTCTCTGCTTCACACCATATTCATACTCCGTGCACAACTGGCCCTTTCAGCGTTGTAAACACTTGCACCAAGATTAAATGTCTTCAGAATTTGTCTCTAGTGCGCCATGCATTGGAAAGGATCGACTAATTAAACAGATGTACTCACACACAGTAATCAATCTTTGGATTAAACTCGTAAGTCCTGCTTAAGGGAATAACATTAGTTAATGCCAAAAATTTCCACACTCAAATTCCAAATTTATTTGGTCAATACACAGTAAAATTATTTGCTATGTATGACTTTTTTATTGATAGATTTTTTTATGTCTTTTTTAAAACCCTTCACACACGAGTGGGCTAGTCTGTCGGCTTGGTAGAACAGACGACCTAAAGTCTGGCCAGTGGACGTATACTGTGTATATTTTTTTTATATAATTTTCACCTTGCCCGTCACCTTGTTGGATGCACATACGCTCGGAGAATATGTTCCGCAGACGAACAGCTATCCAAATTGTGACCATGTTACTGAGTAACAAATGTATTTTAATAATTAAATTAGTTCAAAGAATTGGTCGCCCCGACCCGGTCGGGGCGACCAATTCTTTGAACTAATTTAATTATTATTTTTTTTAAATAAACTTTTATATAAAAGACTTTATGTGCTTTGAGAATATTAGAAATGTTTTTGCCTGTGAGGTAGAGCACAAAACGTACCTCTGTGCTGGGACTTGTGTGGAATCTTCTATTCTGTTTAGTGAGTGTCTCGCGCCGTGAAAGGCGAATATACTACATTCGAACTACATTCGAACATCAATTTTTATGTTTAGAATTTGGGAGTAAATTAATAATAATAATAATAATAATAGTAATAATAGTAATAATAGTAATAATAATAATAATAATAATAATAATAATAATAATAATAATAATAATAATAATAATAATAATAATAATAATAATAATAATAATAATAAAATTGTCTTTATTTGTGGCGAGGCTCAGGCCTTAAGGCCTGCTCTTCCACCTAACCACTTTAATTAATTTACAATTTTAAAAATTACAGTTGAGGCGTTCGGATGTAATTAATATTACCTGACGTGTCGCAGAAGAAGAAAAAAAATCAATTTGTGATTAACCAACTACATTAATTTATCAGTATGTGCCAAATTAATTTATTGTCATTTTTTGTTTATTCTTGAAATTTTGCAAAATGGAAAGACATGATGTAAGGAACATTCTTAAAAATGTATAATAAGATAGTTCCCTCTTATTCCACTTAGAATCAATAATTCAAAATTCACCAGAAATGTCAGTTGTCATTACCCGACAGCCTCAACTGTGAACAATAAACAAAAACAAAAAAGGGGGGTTATTTTACATTTACGTCTGGGATGCAATACTAGGGACTATCCCGGCATACGCCTTAAGCGATTGAGTAAACCCAGAAAAAACCTCAATCAGGATGGCGGCTTAAGGCCGAAATATTAAGAGGAAGAAATATCAGGGCTGAGAGTGAAAAACAAAAGAAAAGGGGAAGAGAAGAAAATGGAGGTGGACAAGAGGAGATAATAAAGAAGTGATAATGAAAAGGATAACGGGGGGATCAGAAGAGAAAGTATAGTACATATAATTTTACAATTACATAACAACAGCTAGTTCTTGATGACATATACAATGCATAATCTCAATCAACAATAAGGGAAATTACCACATTAATCATTAGGTAAAGGCACTTACAAAAGGATATCTTACAGTATAAAATACAGAAAGTGTCAATAAAATAATAGTGGACTACTGATTTTCTTTGTAACAATAATAGTAATAAAATATATAAATAATAATAAAAGTGACAAACATCATAATTTCATAAACATTTGTAAGCTGTAGTTTTACACAATATTTTCTTATTTTACATTTAGAAATCTATTACATTATAGCAACAAAGTTGTATTTTAGATATAGCTATGTAATTTCTCTAATTTTAAACATTGTATCAGCAGTAATAGGATTAGCTGTTACTGTATCCTAAAGTTGGAAAGGAGGAAGATGGCCAGGAGGAAGGGAGTGGGAAGAAATACTTTCGAAAATATGACTTTAAAAAAACAGAAAAAACGATCTAGCATGGAGGATGATATGTAATAAAGGGATCATGGTCATTGTTTCAGAAAGTAATTAAGATAAAATTGCGGATAGAACAGAGCGTGTGTAAACTACATTTCATTGTTTTTTATCCAGACACCAAGTTGAGTTTTGAATTTTCTAAAGTTGCTAATTCTCTTAAGATGTGTAGGTAGTGAGTTCCAGTTTCGAATTACTGTGACAGTGTAAGATTTACTGTATGACACAGTGTTGTGTCGAGGTACACACAGCAATAATGCCGAACGCGATCGCTCTAGTGTTAGCATTTTGAAGTTCTTAGACATGTGTGTTTGAAGGCCGTTGTACAATATTTTATGGAGAAGCAAGAGGCTATGCAATGTTCTTCTTTTTTCAATGGAGCTAATTTTTGTCTGTCTGTAGTACGCAGATACATGATCGTACTTACGAAGATCGAATATGAAACGAATGCATGCGTTTTGTGCTGTTTGCAACTTCCGTTGTTGCTTGGTTTTTAAGTCAGTGAGCAAGAAATCACAGTAATCGAAACGGGGTTAGTGAAGTAATCAGGTTCATACGTGTGTTTATAGGAAGTAGTTCTCGTACGCGTTTTAGGGAGTGGAGGTCTTTGAAGACTTTTTGACAAATCTTACTTACATGCGTAGTCCAGCTGAGCTAATAGTAATAATAGTAATAATAATAATAATAATAATAATAATAATAATAGTAATAGTAATAATGATGACCAACTATGCTGATAATCATTGTTTGTAAGATTATTTCAGTGTAGTTTTTGAAAGTGAACACTTCTTGGGGCAAGGAAAATCAGCATATTAGCACTTCATTGAGTAAACCTATGTGCGGATTAGTAGACTATCTTTCTAGCCACTCCTTACTGCACGTTTAATTTTAATTCAATGTGTGTCTCCTTTAAAGCAAACTCAAATCTAAGAATCATGAACATGTTATCAAAAACGGAAGACCTATCATCAATCATGACATGTTGATTATATCTAATGAGTTTGTCATCGGTATTTCATTGTACGGTTTTCTGTGTTCAGAAGGGGCTGACGACTGGCGGACTGTTCAATTTGAATTGTGGGAATTCTGATTTGGTGTTGTTGACTTTCTTATCAGAAGAATTAAAAGAGGTCATGTCTAGTATGATGACGAAAATGACTCTTTTATTTCTTCTGTTCAATTTGAGCTTTACTGTAAGATCCTTAAAGCCAATCGACGTTGATATTACTATCGTTGATATATTCTTTCTCAACTTGACATATAGGTATGACGTATTCAGACTTTCGAATTCTCTGATATTTCGAATTTTGCACCACTCCTTATTACAACTGTGTACAACTGTAGGTTAACATTTTATTACTGTCAAACTGAAATCTCTGAGATATTTCAGAACACAATTAGTTCTTGAGTCGTTCAATTCCATTCGTACTCTTTAATTTTTCACTTTGAGTACGAAAGGTGTAGAGCTAGACGGATGTTTTTGGCATACAGCTTGGCTTCTTTTCCAAATTGGTTCTTCCAGGACAGTTTCTTGCTTGGTTGGTTAGTGATTTCCGCGCGTAAACAGTTTAGATCATTAGTCCCGTAAGTGTAGCGCATGTTTTTCCCTCGCGAGATGGTGGTGATATTTCCACCGCTGGATGACGAGATCCGGCGCCGACCTACCGTCGGCTAGCGGGTTTTCCACCTAACCAGGACTCTCCCACCATCAAGGCACCGCCCCAGCCGGGACAAGCTCTAAGCTCCCGACCGGTCTCCCGGAATATGCGGCAGTGTAGTGCAAGATAGTGTAAGTGTGTGTGTGTGTGTGTGTGTGTGTGTGTGTGTGTGTGTGTGTGTGTGTGTAAGGGGAGACGATAGGACAAGGAAGAGGAAGGAAAGATTGCACGCGGTCCGTGGCCCGTTTGTTAGGGTACTGCTCCGGCATTCGCCTGGTGGTGATCGGAGAAACCATGGAAAATTACCAATCAGTGTAGCCGGCGCTAGAATACTCCTCCAGACAGCGACTGAATTCGACCTAGCTGAAAAGCTAGTGTCGAAAATCCTGCCGCTATCAGGACTTCAGGTCAGAGGCGCTCCGGTGACATGAGTTCATGCACTGAGCTACCGCTCCCGGTAGCACATTTTCGAATTACTTCATTTCCTACTAGAAAATTTGTTTGCGGGATTTGGGTAACGGTGTTTGAGTTTCATGCGTCCCTTGTCGGTCATGGCGCGCCTCTGAAGTTCATCCGGAAGAGCGCAAAAATTCTGTAAACTTTCATAATTTCACTGAGGTGCTCCACCATCAGAATTAACGCCTCTGATTGTTACGTATCTAAGGAACTTCCGTTCCGGAACAGTAGATACTCCCGCTGGCGCCCGCAACCATGTGTATCTCCAACACAGGATGTCCGGAGAGGAAACGCCAAAAATTGAAAAAATGAGCTCTTAAGACCATTTGAAGCATATTTTGACTAATAATTTCCTTGTATATTCTGAATGGCTGAGTTAAAATTTATACTCAGTAATAAGTTGTGGATTCCTATTCAATGGGTATATTTATATCAAATACCTTTCTTAAGGTTAGACAATCTTCTAATCTTTGGAACACGCTGCTAATTGGGTATATTAACAAAAATTTCACTTTAAATATCAAGGCTGAATCTTCACGCATCCATTTCTTTCGAACTCTAGTCAGTATCGTCCCTCAAATAAAACTCGCGTCCATAGCAATCATTACATGAGCAACTACAATACTCAATTGATCTGGGCTGTCCGGGTGACGCCGCGTCGAAGGCTGGGGTGCCGACGTTTCGACCGACATATCGCGGTCCTCTTCAGGGCTGTACTGCGCCAGGATGTTGGCACCCCAGCCTTCGACGCGGCGTCACCCGGACAGCCTAGATCATGACTCTGGCCGCGGAAGCCTACGATATCATCTTACAATACTCAATTGTTTGTTCCCTTGCGATTTGATACATTCGTATCTAATTCTAAATTCCCATTTCTTAACATTGTTGTGAGAAATGATTTAGGTTTTAATTTTTTGTAACTGGTTACAGGTAATTCTGCTTTAAATAATTCGTGCTTTGAACATTTGTACCACTTTAATTGAATGCGTGAGGCAGAGGTTCTGAAAATAGGAAATTATGGCTTTCTGTATCTCCAGCTATCAATATTTTCTCAATATTTTATCAATAATTCTCCAGCTATCAATATTTTATCAATAATTCTCCAGCTAGCAATATGTCAAAATATCAGATCGGGTACCGTTGTAATAGTGTTCAAAATACTGATAGTAATATTGATTGTGCATCAAAGGAGTAATATCACAAAAGAAAAGTACTTTATGTACTTTGGAAAGATTCGTAAATAATTTCGAACAACATTCTTAAACTTACTATAATGTTACTCTCGTATTATCTTCGAAGTAGTTGAAAATAAAATTTATTTTTTAATGCGTAAATATCGTGATGAAACGTTAGTTCAATCCGAAAAACGTTCAGGTTATGAATTTTACGCAGAGAATTTATTTTTCTGACCTTTTTTAAAATGATTAATCATTTAATTCACTGCTCATCGCAAGAATCTGTTAGCAAACACATTTTTTTAAATCGTTTAAAACATGATCGCATCAACCTGTGTTATTGCAGCGACTTCACCGATGCTTACAGAAGCGGTTACACTCTAATTCATCTCAGTAACAAACAATATTCAATTCCAATTGCTGAAACGAATGCGTTTACTTTATATTTACAATACAAATACAGTAAACACTACGTTACAACTAATAGTAGAAATCAAATAAAATAGTATTACAATGTATAACAAATAAATATTGAGTAGTTTTAATCTATTATAGAAACATAACATATCCCACCACCACATGATTACAATGTAAAAATGCTTATGATAGTATATAAAAGAAGATAGCAATATTGATACGAAAGAGAAAGGCAATGACAATAGCATAACAGTTTCAAGGAATATCTGTTGCAAAATTTGTATAAACGACATTCTATTATCAGTTTACAAATTTCATTGAAGTATTAAATATACTGATCTCCTTTATCTATACGATAAATTTTGAACACAATGATGTACGTGTTCGTATTTTTTTGGTCAGTTTGGTAGCTATTCTTTCCCGACACCAGCTTACATTGGTTAATCTGGAGGTGAAAATTTGAGCGTAAATGAGTTTTGAAGCAAACAGATAATCAAATATTTACTTGTCGATATTAGTATATTAAAATTATTAATCGACGTAACTGATGGCGTTTCAGTAAGTTACTAGATTGAAAAGACAAACTTTTGAAAGATAAGCACAACAGTGGAATTGGTACTTTTTGAGAAAGACTTTTGGGTATTTAAATAAGATTTTCCTAACACGTTTTGGTGTCATCTATATCTATTACAATTCAAATTGTTTTAATTTATTAAATATTATTTACTCAATGAACAGTTAGTGCTTTTAGCCTTCAATAGATCGTAAACAACAATCATTATTAATAAATGTTTACACGTATTTTGTAAGAATTTATATTATTCTAGGAACACGTCATACGCTACGTCATTTCTCCTCTACAGCATACAAAGAAGAAAACAAAAGTGATCTCCTACCATCAAACACACATTTCTCATGCTCGAGTTATAAAACCCGTCCGAGTGCATCGTTTCGATTTTCTCTGCCAACACTCCGTGTCAACCTTTCATGAGTATTGCTGCGTCCGTCTCCACGGCTCGCCACATAATTTACAGCTCCGGAAAAAGAAGGAACGCGGGGGTGGGCGAACAGAGGGGAGGAGGGGGAGGAGGGGAGGGAGGGGTAGAGCGGCGTGGGCGGAAAGGAAATTCAACCGCTCACTCGCATCCGCACAAGCAAAAACTCGACCGCCCCGCGTTCGTCCCGCGACCGCCCCCGCGTCTGCTCAAACCCCTGGGCCACGCTCGCTCCCGGACCCAGCCCCGCAACTGCGCCCGCTCCCGCTCTCGCCCCCGCCGCCGACCCCGACTCTGCGACTGGACTGCTTCTGCGCCAGTCCAAATGCCCGCCTCCACGCCCACCCCCGTTCCACCCCACTCCACCCCACTCCACCCCACTCCACCCCGCTCCACCCCGCCCCCACTTAACGCCCACCACCGTTCCGTGCAGGCTCCCCTGCTATGAAGCCAAAACCCGCTACACGTCCGTCCCCGCTACACGCCCGCCCCCACTCCACTCCCAACATCGCACCATGCCATCCCCACTCCATGCCCACCTCGCTCGACGCCCATCCCCGCTCCGCTTCCGCCCCCACTCCACGCCCACCACCGCTCCGTGCCGGCCCCCGCTACAAGCCAAAACCCGCTACACGCCCGCCCCCAATCCACTCCCAACCTCGCACCATGCCCATCCCCGCTCCGCGCCCGTCCCCGCTCCACGTCCGCCCCCGCTACACGCCCATCCCTGCTCCACTCCACCCCCGCTTCACACCCATCCCCGCTCTACGCCCACCTCCGCTCCACACCCATGCCTGCTCAGCGCCCACCCCCGCGTCTGTCTAAACCCTCGCTCCCGGACCCAACCCCGCGCCCGCACCCGCCTCCAACCATGCTCCCGCCCCCGTCACTACGCCAGTCCAAATGCCCGCTTCCACGCCCCGCCCCCGCCACATACCCCGACCGCGCGTCTGCTAAAACGCCCACGCTACGCTCGTTCCTGGACACACACCCGCGCCCGCGCCCACACCCGCCTACGGTACCGCCCTCGCCCCTGCGACGACACAAGCCCAAAAGGTCGCCCACACACCCGTCCATGCATCCGACCTCGCCGCAATGCTTCGTCGCTCTCTTTCGCGCTGGCCACCGCCCTCCCCCCGCTTCGACCCCCGTTACCGCGAACACTACCAACCCCGTTCCCACGCTAGTGCAAATGCTCGCCCCCCCTATGACCCGCTTCCGCACCCACCCTGCCTCCGTAGTTGTCTCTTGCGCCCGCCCCACGCCGGCTATCGCATCCGCTACCGCACTCACCCAATCGTTCGCCTCATCACTCGCCACCACGCCCGCTCCCGCCTCCGCCTCCGCGTCTCTTCAAATTCCAGTCTCCTTGTCTGCTTCCGACCCGGCCTCCAAATCCCCTCCGTTGTCCGCCCTCACAGCCATGCCCCCGTGTCCGCCCCCCCCCCCAGAACCGCCTCTTTTCCCGCTCTTACACCCTCCCCACGTCCGCCCTCACAGCCATCCTCGTCCCACCTTTTGGCCCTCCCTCTCGCGCCGGTCCCTGCCCGCTCCCATTGCCTTTCGGGCCCACCCACTCGCTCGCCTCTTCGCTCGCCCACTCACCCAGCCCCGTGTCTGTGTTTGCCACAAGGAGCGGTGCATCAATGCATCGGCTGATGCCACTGCCCATGACCGGATGGTCCTAGGTTTGAGTGCCGACGGCGGCAGGATTTTCGACATTAGCTTTTAAGCTATGTCGAATTCAGTTGCTGTCTGGAGGAGCATTCTGGCGGCCGGCTGCTCTGATTGCTAGTTTTCCGTGATTTCTCGGATCAACACCAGGCGAACGCCGGAGCAGTACTCTAACAAACGGGCCACGGACTACACGCGATCTGTCCTTCCCATTCCTTGTCCTATCCTCACCCTTTACACACACACACACTTACACTAACATGCACTACACTGGGGCTGTGTCGCGCTGGTGGGAGATACCTGGTTGGGGGAACCTGGTTGGGGGAACCACCCCTCTAGTCGCCGATAGGTCAACACCAGATCTCGCCATCCAGTGTGGGAAGATCACACCATCTCCTGATGAAAAAACATGCACTTCACTTACGGGACTAATGACCTTAGTTGTTGACGCTCCTGGAATCACTAATCAATCAATCAATCAGCTTCTATGTCCACTTCTCACCGATTCCTTTTGTGGCCTCGATTTCCCCCGTCATTACTATCACCTCCTTTGCACCCTCCTTCCCCACCCTGCCCCATCCGATCGAGCCCCTAACCAGCTCTCTCCCCTGCGCCAACACTCATACCCGCCTCACCCCCAGGTACAGCGCCCATCCCCGCAGCTAGCACCACGCCCGCTTCTGTGCCCAACTCCGCGCCCACCCCCACCGACCGCCCACGCACCAACCGCCACCCCCAACCCCATGTGTTCCGGATCTTTTATTCAGCCGTAAGAACGGGCGCCATCACTCGCCAGCCCCGACTCTAGGCTGGCGCATGGGCGCTGGGGTTAACCCGGGAGTCCCCGGATAGGTAGACTCAGCTTTTTTATTCTGAGGATGAAGATATTTTATGTAGTAATTATGTATTTTATGTTATCTATTTTACTGTTATGCAAAGAAGGTAAATCATTTAAAAACAACACACTATCACAAATACACTATTAAGATTCATCGTCAATTCCAAAATCATTACGCCTAGTAGGATGATATAATGATTCGATAATTATTACACTTCGGGAGGGAAAATTGTGAGAAAAAATGATCCAAGAAACAAAAAAGTAATGTATGTAAATTAGTAAGTAGGGTCAAGAAAGAAGTCAAGAAAAGCAGAAACATGAACCGAATTTTTACAAACATTTAAAACAAGTAAATCTTCATTAAGGGGAGTGTTTTAAACGATAACAAAAATATTTCTATCGGTTGGAGGTATTCTGCTGTCTGTTTCTGTTACTACTTGAACAGTAGTTTCCCCGGATTAATTAAAGACAATTTAATCTGATGAAAGTGAGCAAAAAGTATTTTGCCTTCATTTACAAGACTTACTGTTTTTAATTTATCCGTTAGAACCACTTTTCAGTAAGTACACCTGATTTTACTTGTTAATCAATCATGAGAGTCAGAATTTCAAACTCATTTCAAATTTAGTCGATGGATTCAATAATTTTCTATGAACAGTGTAAGCGTAATATCCTATAACTTCTGATGAACGCAGACACATTTCCGAAACGTTTAGAGAGAAGCAGAATGACCACTCAACCGCAGTTCTCCATCACAACGTTGCTGGAACGAGAGTCGAAAGACAGCAACGAACCAGAAACAAGCAACTGACGAGAACGACGACCTCGGCGCGAGGCAGAGAGCAACCGCTGACCGCCGAAAAACAAAACACGCTCCATCAGCGCAGCTGGGCCGCCGGAGAGACGGGCGCTGATGGCCAAAACAATTCATACATCAAACTTTAAGTGCGGTTAGAGATTTCGGCCGCCGCCGCCGCCGCCACAAGAAGGAGTAGACGAACGCGGCGACCGATGCGACCCTGGGAAAACAGCGCATCTGCAGAAGAGACTGAAATAAAAATCCCGCGCATCTGGAATATTTATCGAACACCGCGGAAGACTTCGCAGCAAGGAACGCGTGAGAGAGTCGCCTATATATTTCGCTGAAATATTTAGGAACTCAAAAAAAAAAAACGCTTTTTGTTTCCCCGCGCGAAATGTGACTTGCTGTGTCTCACTTTGGCCGCTTTCTGTTTTCATGAAATGTTCGCCCTTTACTTCCTGAACGCATCTACATACGACTTCATTTTTGGTGACATAATTTTTATTTGGTTCAATTACAAATGGGCAATGCATTCAGTTCGCAATAACACCAAACATGACTAGAACTGAAAATGCCAATGTTTTGGATAACGTCTCAGATGAAATCAATGAACATTCAGGGCAGAATGCAACACATTTGAAACTATTACTCATTTAGGTAATTATAGATCGTGTAATACTTGTAATAAAGGAATGCACCTTTTTTGAAAACATGAAAAAACGGAACTTCATTAATAGATATCGGATTATTTAAACAATTTTAATGTACATTATACATTTTATTTCATTTTAGAGTTGATATACAATAATACAAGATAGTGAAATGTAGTTTATTGCTTGTATATATTATTTTTGATAACAAATTAACTATAATTCCGAAAATTAAAAGAATTAATTGCATGTATTGTCTGTTACACTGACACACAATATATCAACACTTTCGGATATATTAAAACATATCATGCAAACTCAGATACTACTCGTATACAACTTGTGACTTCTGTATCAAAATTGTAATATCATGAGTTCTACCCAATGCTCACAAATTAACATTTATTCCTCATAGAATCAGCTATAAAAATGGCGTCCTTTGATATCACAAACTACACTTCAATCATTAGATTACTCTCGCGCGTTGTTTCAAAGATTAAAGAAGAAATTCAAGGGATTTTCTAAGAGAAAGTAACAGAATACATTTTCGAAATTTACGTAAAGACCTCTAGTAAAATCATAGAGAAACAGCAAAATATTTCATAAATTGATGAACAGCAAATTTTTTGAAACATATGAATCATTAATTTCCTTTACCAGATCTGAATTTAATATGGATAGGCCCACTTTATGAACACCCTCTCTTTGCAGCGCACCCCAGAAACACATCGCTTCACAACAAGTGAGGTTAGGAGTGAAGGCGGTGAGGTAGATGAGAGTGGAAGGGGGAAGCGCAAAGGCTGAGCTAGGAAAAGTTTGATTGATTGATAGTTAAGTGATTACGATTGCGTCAACTACTTTGGTCATTAGTCCCGTAATGCAGTGCGTGTTTGTGATCAGGTGGTGGCAGTTATCTTCGTCCGCTGCATGGGGAGATCCGGTGCCGACCTACCGTCGGCTAGCGCGGTTTTCCCCAACCAGTGGAGCCCTGCCTCAGCCCCTGGAGACAAGCTCTAAGCCCCGAGCGGTCTCCCGAAACGTGTTGTAGTGCAGTGTATGTTAGTGTAAGAGTGTGTGTGTGTGTGTGTAAGGGGTGATATTAGGACAAGGAAGAGTTAGGAAAGCTCGCGCGCGGTCCGTAGCCTGTTTGTGAAGGTACTCCTCTTGCATTCTCTTGGTGTTGATCGGAGAAACCACGGAATGCTATCGATCAGTCGGCTGCTAGAATTCTCTTCCAGTAGCGGTTGTTGCCGACCTAACAATATAGTCAGTGGCGCAAGTCCTGCCACTGTCTTGGGCGAGGTGTGTGTGAGGTCGGGGGCGAGGGAGGCGTGGCGTGGCGTGACGGGGCGGGGCGGGTATGTCCGGAGGGATTGAGCAAGAGTCGGCAGTGGAGGGAAAGCGAGGTCGGAGACAAGGACAAGGACAATGGGGCCGGGGGCAGAGACGGGGCGCGAACGCGGGTTGGGTGCGGGTGGGGGTGGGGGCGTGGGTGGGGGTGGGGGCGCGGGTGGGGGTGGGGGCGCGGGTGGGGGGTGGCGAGGGTGGAGAGGCGAGGGCGGAGGCGAGGGCGGAGGCGAGGGCGGAGGCGAGGGCGGAGGCGAGGGCGGAGGCGAGGGCGGAGGCGAGGGCGGAGGCGAGGGCGGAGGCGAGGGCGGAGGCGAGGGCGGAGGCGAGGGCGGAGGCGAGGGCGGAGGCGAGGGCGGAGGCGAGGGCGGAGGCGAGGTCGGAGGCGAGGGCGGAGGCGAGGGCGGAGGCGAGGGCGGAGGCGAGGGCGGAGGCGAGGGCGGAGGCGAGGGCGGAGGCGAGGGCGGAGGCGAGGGCGGAGGCGAGGGCGGAGGCGAGGGCGGAGGCGAGGGCGGAGGCGAGGGCGGAGGCGAGGGCGGAGGCGAGGGCGGAGGCGAGGGCGGAGGCGAGGGCGGAGGCGAGGGCGGAGGCGAGGGCGGAGGCGAGGGCGGAGGCGAGGGCGGAGGCGAGGGCGGAGGCGAGGGCGGAGGCGAGGGCGGAGGCGAGGGCGGAGGCGAGGGCGGCGGCGAGGGCGGCGGCGAGGGCGGCGGCGAGGGCGGCGGCGAGGGCGGCGGCGAGGGCGGCGGCGAGGGCGGAGGCGAGGGCGAGGGCGGGGGCGAGGGGTCGGGGGCGGGGCCCCTGGCGAGGGCGCTGCAAATGAGGACAAACACCCGATCGCCGCCTCGCCCCTCGCCCGAGGGGCTTCGATTTAAAAGTATAAAGGGCGCGCCGCCGACGCGAGGGGCACGGAGCTGTTTTCATCAGGAATAAAAGGAAGTAATGGAGAACACCTCCACGCACACTGGGCCGCGACGTAAACACAAGAAAAAATAAAAATAATAAGAAAAACTTCTTAATAAATAGCATAATAAACAAAGACATAAATAAATAAATAAACAACAGATATATAAACAACAAACAAGTACACAAACAAATAAAAAATAAGCAAATAAAGAAACAAATAAACTAATACACAAACAAATAAAACAAATAAACAAAGAAATAAACAAATATACAAAGAAAGAATATACAAAGAAAGAATATACAAAGAAACGGATATACATAGAAACGAATATACATAGAAACGAATATACATAGAAACGAATATACATAGAAACGAATATACATAGAAACCAATATACAAAAAAAATAATAAGAAAAACATCCAAATGTAAAAAAACATTTATCTGCAGGGGGATTTGAAAGTGATAATGTCTGTTTCTTTTTAATATAAATCATCGTTTCAGTTGATAATTCATTCCTGGTCGATATTTGTTCATTGGGTACAGTGGATTGAAGGTAGTTAAAACACGTGCTATTTGACCGTTATTGTCATAGGATTACACTTTTCTCTTATCTTTCCAATTAGTGATTTTACAATCGAAATTTCCAATTGAAACACATATATGTTATCCTGCAAAAAAGAATTTCAATCTTGTTCGAATATGACTTATACTTTTGTTTTAGCACTCAGAAAAAAATTTGAATATAGTTTTTTTTATTGATAATAGATCTCGAATTAGAAAAACTGTATTATTAATTTATCCAAAATATTTTCCCGCCGAGATTTTGTATAGAATATATGAAACAGCCAAACTATCGTCGGTTTTCGATTTACCGCCCTGAAACGAGTTTCTATGAAACTTGTGAGAAAGAAATGACATTTTTACTTTCACCGCCCCATTGGCACAAGCTCTAAGCCCCCGACTGGTCTACCGACATGGGTGGTAGTGTAGTGCATGCGAGTAAGTTTGGGTACGACAAGGGAGAGGAAGGAAAGATCGCGCGCTTCGGTAGTCCGGGTACTGCTCCGGCGTTCACCTAGTGTTTGCGGGACAAACCACGGATAACTACCAATCAGAACAGCCTATCGCCAGAATTCTCCTCCAGACAGCGGCTGAATTGGAGCTAGCCACAGTCGAAATTCCTGCCACCGTCGGGACTCAAACCATTGGACCTCCCGGCCAGAGGTACTGTCGCGACATCAATTAATGCCCTGAGATACCTTCGCTAATTAGTATTACGAAAAGGATTGAACGACACTTGACAGATATCACAATTAATGGACTTGGATGTAGACCTCGCATACTACATCTATTTATAAGCTTCAAAAGCGTATGTTATATGCTTCATACAGTGTAATGAATGTAGTAAAGTTAATAACTATTGCGTCATTTAATTTCCCCTGATCAATAGTTTACATGCCGACCTGGATGGCCGAGGTGGCTAAGAGCGAGTACCGACTCAGCGCTTCAGTCAGAAAGGTTATGGGTTCGAGTCCCGCCTTGAGCAAGGTTGTTTGTCCCTTAACTTTGTATGTGTTGTCGCGGAGGGCCTCGCGTTCTGCTGACACCCGATCAGAGGAGCCCGCAAGTGTGTTGGTCTAGTGAATGGTCGAATATGTGTTCCATCGGGACGTAAAGGGTAACCGACTGTAGGCTGGATAAAAGCCCTAGAAAAAAAAAGTTTACATTTTAATTTTTTTTTGCAGAACAAATGACGGCGAAGGCGCGCGGATAATTTAATTCGGCCCACTGTGCAGCAGGGAGACCAAGGCGAGACGGACGAGGCCAAGGCGAATGGAGGTGAGTTGGTGGCGGAAGAAAGGGGAGAGTTCATGACTGCGGCGTTGTGAAATGTGAGAATGGCTGAGTTGAGCTGTGTGAAATGAAGGCCAAAAAAATATGGCCTGGCAAACAGAGTAAAAAGAAATAAAGGTAGTGAAGGACAAATTTTTGATTTCTCATTCAATAGGATCAAGAGACTTCTAGCCTGGTAAAGATGTTTATGTTTCGACAATGTAAATTTCCTAACTTATCATAAGTGTGAAAATGTATAAAATGTTGCATGACGTTGCATGGCCTAACGTTTTAGGACAGTATGAAACATTTTGCAAAAATTAAAGAGTCTAATTACCGTTAGGTTTGGCTGATCACGTAAGGCGAGTTTTCACGTATTAGGGAAAATAAATCTGTACATTTTATGAACATGCTAGAATAAAATAGTATTTTTCAATTCTTAAAATAAGGACATAATTTTCACTAAAACAACAAAAAATTATAGAATGTTAGGTGATTTAAAAAACATATTGTAGAAATTAGGTGAAAATTAGAAGTCTGCAGCAGCAAAAATGCTGAAGAAAATGACACAAATTTGTTTTCTAAAACTCAGCCCAAACGATGCTCAAAAACAAATAAATAAAATACTCTCGTATGGCAAGTACAATAAATACAACAAATTACATATTTTAACGAAACCTGTCTTCAGATAGAAATAAGAGAGTGTAGTAAATAAAGCGCATATAGATAAACAGTTGTTTACATCCTAAGAATATCAAAAAATATAAGTTCCATAACGCAACACGTGAATAGGAAACATTTCATGGACGTCAATCTTTTCAATGGAGCCCTACTTTTGCATGACTGCAGCTGTATCGTTAGCGGTATGTGAATTCAGTCCACTCCCACAGTATGAGAATAGGCTGGATAATAAAATCTGATACTTGGATTTTTCATTCAAAATCGTAACTTACGCTTTTAACATTTTTCCTATCTCCAAGGAGACCTCGTATTACACGTCTAGTTTTCTTTTAATTTATACCTGTATTTAAATTCAGTAATGTACAATGTTCGCGAACATTTTTGCAACAACCCTGTTCAATAGTTAAGTATGAATTACACTTTCATTTATTTTTATTATTATTATTATTATTATTATTATTATTATTATTATTATTATTATTGTTGTTGTTGTTGTTGTTGTTGTAATGTTATATTCTATTTTCTATAGCTATTTAATATCACACATTAACGGACATTAAAATATCGGAACATTGACCTCAAGCTAACATTGTGTCGTGACTCAGGACAAGAATTTCCTGTTCAGAATTACTTCAGAGAAAGGCATAAATACTACATTGTTTCATTTATTATGTCAATACAACTCGAAATTGAATGATTCCGGATGAATATCAGAGAAAACAAGCCCTTCGAAATGAACGTGAAATGGAATAGGCAGTTCTTGTGTAAAATTAAATCGCAATATAAATGCAAAAGTACAGATCTCAAACATGTCCCTCACAGAAATAAATCACCCAATAATTACAAACGCGTACAAACGGCTGGCAACGCTGGAGGTGTTCACTTCCGTTACAGTTATTCGGCAGCAGGGTTGTTAAATTTATATGCATTGTTTTGATGATGTCATTTGCCGAAACGTGCCGGCTTTCATACTCATAATCTGTCAGTTTATTGACGAATGTTCTACAAACGTGTTCCAAATTCTACTGGAAAATTCCATTTGATCTAACCATCCTGATTGAGGGAAAACAAGCCCTGGGTTGTGTATTGGTTGCTACGAGGTCGACTGTGGGTAAAACCAAGATTTTACATATTCATTTAAACATATGTACTGATGTGATCTGCATATCATAATACGGAGGTAGGTATCATAATACTCGTAGGTGCCATGAATTTAATGGTGATACGTGCATTGTTATGTACGAATGTGTCGCTTGGTTGGTTGGTTAGTGATTTCGGTCACGTCAATAGCTTCCGTCACTAGTCCCGTGAGTGTAGTGCGTGTTTTTTCTCGGGAGAGGGCGGTGATCTTCCCCTGCTGGATGGCGAGATCCGGCGCCAACCTACCGTTGGCTAGTGGGGTTTCCCCCTAATCAGGACTCTCCCACCAGCGGGGCACCCAGGAAATTAATTTTTTTCTAAACTTTTTCTCTTTGATTTTAGAAATATTTTTCACAATTCACAAAAAAAACTTACATTGTAATTTTACTTTGGTAGGTACTTTTAGAATACATCAATAGCTATCACAATATTAAAATAAGGTTTTATAATATTAATATTTCCGAGGCAATTATAGTTTCTGCCAGTAATAAGTTAAACCCTCTGGTCGCGTTACGAGTACTTCGCAGGTTTTGCTTGGTGATGGGTTCGCCATCTTACTGCTTCCAAGCCTGCAGGGCAGTTCATCCGAGATGCCGCTCTACTTCCGCTACTTTCAGCACGTGGATCTTATCCACATTGCCGTTGATCTTTACTCTCGTTGACAGCCACCTGGGTCAGGCGCTGCGAGGAAAGGGGTTCCTCTTCTGTATTGCTTTCTCTTCTTAACCTTCACCTTGTCAGTTTTTAACTCGGGAATTCAACTAGACCCTGCACAAATGAAGTTCAATCTTACTGTACATGCAGATGATGTGGGTCATGATTCAGCAAACAGAAGACATGCTGAAAAGTAGGATGTATTTATTGCAAAATTTATGTGAAGATTATAACCTTAAAATATATACTAATAAAACTAAAGTGATGGCTTTACATGGAAAATAGTCTTTCAGATCAAACTAGTATTGAATTGGAAGACTGAAGAGCAAGAGTTCAGTTTTAATTACTTGGGATATGAAGTATCTTTTGTATTTGACGACGATGTCACAAGTAAATTAAACAGGTTTAAACATGTTTATGCGACAATTCATTGAACCCTGAAACATAACATAAGAAAAGAAACCAGGCGTAAATTCTATAAGACGAGGGCAGTTCCAATATTGTTATATGGAAGCAAAACCTGGACCCCATTCAAAAAGACAAATAAATAGTGAGAGACCGAGAAATGGGATTTCTTAGAGCTGTAAAATTGTGTACTCTAGATGACAAAATTGAGGAGTACAGAAATACGTAGAGTTACTTATATTTAGTCTTGATAATAAGATTAGAGACACTAAAATGAACTGGTGCAGTCATCTGCAGCGAATAAGCAGAAGCCGAATTCCTCGACTGGCTAGGAACTACAAATCAGTCGGGCGAAGGAGTATCGGTCATCGGAGAAGATGGTCTCCGGAACAGGCAACCCTGCCTAATCTATGAAATGAAGAAGAAATATTAATATGCATTTAACAAAAATAAATTCTATGTATAATTACATAGTAAAATAAAACTATTCATTATCTGGCGTATTCACCAGCTTAGTCATGAAAATAGTCCTAAAGAATAATTGGAAAACATTAATAAGTTCTTAATTGTTATCGTATAATTTTCATGTTGTGTTCAGTAGTTGATGATAACTGCAAGAGCTTTCACAGATATAAAAATTCATTCATTTTATTACCATAACACATCATAGTTACAGTAGACCAATTCGGGAAAGAATAATATACATAATGTATTGCAATTTGATGTGTCAATTTGTAAATCAATCTATTTAAGAGTAAACAAATCAAAATAAAGTAATAATGAGAATAATACATTTATGACCACAAGTATGTTCAAGTTAATTTAGTTAAATACGAATTAATATTTTAAATCGTATATTTATGTTTTAAGTAGAAAGATGTGTTATTATGTATACCAAAGTAAAGATACAATCTGCGTACTTTTATATATTAATGTTGTAGATAAAAACATATTATTTGCGTTTTTTATGTTCAGTTTGGTGTGTACTCTTCAGTGCATTGTGTGTAGAAATTTATTTTTATATTAAAAATTTATTAAACAGAAAAAAATTATCATTAAAATAAAATACAACCAATATTATTCAGGTTTAGTGAATGTAGGTACATTTCTTTATAAATGTTTTGTATGCAGAGCATTACAATATAAATTTTCTGGCAAAAATGCTGATAGGCGAAAAAGCAAAAGAATCTCTCTTTTGACATTAGTTTTTATGTAAAAATGAATCATTCTTGGAACTAATAATTCTATATTACTGGGTATCCCATCGTCGTGCAAATCTCTCAACATTCAAAGCATTTCCCAAAAATAAAATATGGCCAACAAACCGGGATTACTCCAAGTATAACTCACCCAACGTAGTTCCAGATAACACAGGCACACACAAAAAATGTTGTCAGACCCAAAGACTTGACACATGTTTCTCTATATGTCGACGACATATGTCGACATATGTCGACGCACTGAATCCGAATCTGAAGCCAGAATTACACCACCAAACACAATTTCACGGTGTTTTTTTGCAATTGAAAACAACTAGTCGGTGGAGGTGCAATTCTGGATTCAGATTCGAATTCAGCGCGTCCACATACATAGAGAAACATGTGTCAAATCTTTGGGTCGGACAACTTGTTTTGTGATTGCCTGTGCAATCAATACATCATGGGTGTCCTAAAATATCTCGCAAAGCAAAGAGTTCATATACCGTTCGCACGGCGAGGGCGCGGCCTTTGAGACGTAGACGAAGGGCGAAATAATTTATCTTAATTACGCGTTATGGAACGTCACTCCCAGACGCCGGCGCGCCGCCGTCCCCGCTTTTCCTTACGGTGAAAAACTCGGCGTTTCCGCGTGAAATACGCGCCTCGCCGGCGAATGCATGAGCTGCCCCGCCCACGCCGCCAGTTCCTTAATTTCATGGGCGGCCGCAATTTTTCCGGGCCGCATTTTACTCCAATTACGTGCACGTGACCTCCTTTTTAATTTGACGTTTGGTTTTCATTTCGCCCGTTCGCACCCGCGGAGCTTGGCTCGCCGCCTTACACTCTACAACCTACGCCCTGTGACCATCACTACCTCCAGCCATCTGGCATCCGCCCCCTGCCGTCCGTCCCCCGCCGTCCGTCCCCCGCCGTCCGCCGTCCGCCGTCCGCCGTCCGCCGTCCGCCGTCCGCCGTCCGCCGTCCGCCGTCCGCCGTCCGCCGTCCGCCGTCCGCCCTCCGCCCTCCGCCCTCCGCCCTCCGCCCTCCGCCCTCCGCCCTCCGCCCTCCGCCCTCCGCCCTCCGCCCTCCGCCCTCCGCCCTCCGCCCTCCGCCCTCCGCCCTCCGCCCTCCGCCCTCCGCCCTCCGCCCTCCGCCCTCCGCCCTCCGCCCTCTGTCCTCTGTCCTCTGTCCTCTGTCCTCTGTCCTCTGTCCTCTGTCCTCTGCCTTCTGCCCTCTGTTCTCTGCTCTCTGGTCTTCCAACCCTTCTACCCTCTGACCCTTCCGGTCTCCCGTTCTTTCGCCTTCCCACTCTCTGACCTCTGCCCTCCCTCTTCGCTCTCCGCCCTATGGCCTCTGCCCTTTGTCTCTTGACCATTACTTTCCCGCCGTCTGCCCTTCGCTCTCCACTGTTCACTCTCTGCTCTTCGCTGCCTTTCACCGTTTCACCCACCCCTCACTATTTGACGTTCACCCTTCTACTCTCCGCAAACTGCATTTCGCCCTCCGGCCTCCATATTTTGCTCTCTGCACCTCTTTCGCCCTCTGCTCTTTGCACTTTACCCTTTGTCCTCCCGTCGTCTGCCCTTCGTTCTTTGACTTTCACTTTACCGTCATCCGCCCTACACTCTCCGCCCTTTGCTCTCTACCCTTCACTTCCTGTCATCTGACTTCCACCCTCCTACTCCCCACAAAGTGCATTATACCCTCCGGATTTTGCCCTCAACACGTCCTTCGCCCTCTGCTCTTTTCCCTTCGCCCTTTGCACTTCCGACCTCCGCCCTTCACCTTTTGACCTTCACATTCCCCTCATCCGCTTCTCGCTCCCTGCCCTTCTCTCCCTGCCCTTCACTTCCTGCCCTTCACTTCCTGCCCTTCACTTCCTGCCCTTCTCAGTCTGACATCCACTCTCCTTCCCGCAAACTGCATTTCGCCCTCCGCCCTCCGGATTTTGCCCTCTGCATCTCCTTCGCCCTCCGCTCTTTGCCCTTCACTCTCCACCTTCACGGCGCGCTCCTACTCCAGCTCCTTCGCCCCTGCCTCCCTTCAGCAGCCAAGTTTTAATCCGCCGGCGCGGGTGGGAGGCGCCTGGTTCATAAACTAGCGGCATATCATCAGCGCCTGCATCGCCTAGCACTACGTTTTGAACCGTAATAGTCGGCTACTCCCGGGCTCCGGGCAAGACGGCCGACTGACTGCAACGTGGCCACAGTGGCGCGATGAGTTATTGCGAGAGCGATTAAAAGTCTGCCTGCTGGGGCGAGAGAGCGCGACTTGCTGTTTGGTAATGGAAGGTATTACGGAGCTTAATGAAGTAGCTCTTTCACTTTCCCCGTGAAGATAGTGCAGCTGAACAAACAGCAGGACAATTGTGGAACAGTAGGTCATGAGTAGTATTAAACATGCAAGCAAGTCCAAGGCGATGCTAGATGGGAGAAAAGGGAAACCAATGGAGAGACATCTCGTCAAGGAAGTGAGATAACAACTGTTGAGTTAACAACTGGAGGCATGAAATAATAATGGGCCAATATGTACTAAACAGGTATGATTAATTATATGAAGAAAGAAACAAGTTATTGTACAAGAAACATATTACGCGCAACATATCGTAGAAAGAACAAATGATAATAAATGTAATAAAAATATACAAATGTTTTGAAATATTTTTTTTAATATATGATAATGAACCTAGAGTTTTTAAGACGTGGGAAAAGTTTAGTATCTGCATGGAACTAACAAACCAACTTATTTTTAAACAAACCAACAATTATTTAACCTTTATATTCTGCTTGGGGTCATTTTTCACCCCAGGCAGAAATAATGCTTGGTAACGCTCTTAAAATTATTTGCACGAACTTCTCCTCTTAGATATGGTATATATATATATATATATATATATATATATATATATATATATATATATATTTGTACATGTGTTGTAAACTTTTCATATTTTAAATTTTCCTGGGTTTGCAGTAAATTGATTTTTATGCGGTTGAATTCAGAAATGCTTGCAAATCAATTCATCTTTGTACGTCTGAATTATGAGAAATATTCTAAAAACATGTCCATTTACGTTTTATTTGGCGTATCTGACCAATTGCGAGTTCGTAGTTCTGTATTAAACATTCTCGTGTAGGTGTGATAGACACCTATTTGTTATGAGGATATGCCAGAATGTTTTTTTTGAAACAATATTATTCTGTGATTTTCAGTACGATACAGTAAATACAGCAAATAAATATCATTTTCTCGATTAATATTTCCAAAAAATCAGCAATGCACAACTTGCACGAAATACTCGTAAACTATTGGGTAAAACGTATGTGGTGAAATACCCCAAACACAATCCACGTAAGTTATGGAGAAATAGCCGAAAGGTTAAATTTATATTTACAAAGTCAAGCAGGGCCATCGGGGCTTATCAAGTGAAGGAAAGGGGGAATTTGGTAAGTACCTCATAGTGTCGGGCCTCGCGGGTTAGCTGATTGGTCAAAGTCTCGCTTCCTATGACGCGACCCCGGGTACAATTCCCGGCCGACGCAAGATTAAAATGTGGTTTTACTCCTTGCAATGGCTCAGTGTATGTTGTGACGGTAAAAAAAACACTTCTTAGGTGGAGAAAACGGCGTGGGGATGTCTTGGGGCTCACCACACGTATCCCTTTAACTCATAGCCGCGAGGTTGGGATACAGCTGGCCCGTACGCGGCCTGTTGCGGTAAGTACAGACAAAGAGAGACTGACACTGAGAAACCGAAGTTTTCTTATGTCTTGTGCATGGCATTATCAGATGGCTAACATATGCTACTTTGTATCGTTTATTGTTTAATTTAGAATAGAACACATGAATATCCTTTTTCTGAATGCTGACACACGCGCACATGAGTGTCTATCTAGCCACTCAAATAAAAAAGAGACGCTCTGACCATCTTCATCAGCATTTTGTGAACGAATCTATTAACTTAAATCGCAAATGGAGCGAAGAAAGAAATAGAGCTGATGTTAGTCTAAATTAAATATTTATAAAAAGAAGTGCGTTGATGCGTTTTTATCGAGGCTTATCGAGTACACTCCCGTTAAATGAACATTGTTGGCAACCCTAAACAGCACTGTGAGAAGGGGTGGTGAAGCATTTTCTCGTGTTTCAGTTCTTTTTCCTTCAGCGAGGGTTTTTAAAATAATTGGCCACCCGGATGAAGAAATATTCTTGCTCGTCCCGGGCCGCGTGGTCGCCTCGTAAAGACGCTCGTATTTCAAATTACTGCGGTCATTAGGTCTGTCGGCCGCGCCCATGGGTTCTTATCGCACCGCCGGATTTAGGACTGGAGTGGATAAACACTGCTGATAAAACTCTTTACCGCGCGGCGCTGCTCGTGTCATAATAACGCTGTTGAGGTAACAGAAGGCTGAAAGAGTGTGACTGCAGAGTTGTTTAAAATACTCTTCTTTGCGAAAACTCCAAAAGGTGAAATAATTGTCATTCGCCAACTAAGTTAAAGAGTCTTCATTTGATTATCTCGTTATTTTGGTAAAGAAGGAAATATTATTAATAACAGTTGGTTGCTGCCTTGTGTCATAATAACACTGTTGAGGTAACAGAAGGCTGAAAGAGTGTGACTGCAGAGTTGTTTTAAATACTCTTCTTTGCGAAAACTCCGAAAGGTGAAATAATTGTCATTCGTCAACTAAGTTAAAGAGTATTCATTTGATTACCTCGTTATTTGGGTAAAGAAGGAAATATTAATTACAGTTGGTTGCTGCTCGTGTCATAATAACACTGTTGAGGTAACAGAAGGCTGAAAGAGTGTGACTGCAGAGTTGTTTTAAATACTCTTCTTTGCGAAAACTCCGAAAGGTGAAATAATTGTCATTCGTCAACTAAGTTAAAGAGTATTCATTTGATTACCTCGTTATTTTGGTAAAGAAGGAAATATTAATTACAGTTGGTTGCTGCTTGTGTCATAATAACACTGCTGAGGTAACAGAAGGCTGAAAGTGTGTGACTGCAGAGTTGTTTTAAATACTCTTTGCGAAAACTCCGAAAGGTGAAATAATTGTCATTCGTCAACTAAGTTAAAGAGTATTCATTTGATTACCTCGTTATTTGGGTAAAGAAGGAAATATTAATTACAGTTGGTTGCTGCTTGTGTCATAATAACACTGCTGAGGTAACAGAAGGCTGAAAGAGTGTGACTGCAGAGTTGTTTTAAATACTCTTCTTTGCGAAAACTCCGAAAGGTGAAATAATTGTCATTCGTCAACTAAGTTAAAGAGTCTTCATTTGATTATCTCGTTATTTGGGTAAAGAAGGAAATATTAATTACAGTTGGTTGCTGCTTGTGTCATAATAACACTGTTGAGGTAACAGAAGGCTGAAAGAGTGTGACTGCAGAGTTGTTTTAAATACTCTTCTTTGCGAAAACTCCGAAAGGTGAAATAATTGTCATTCGCCAACTAAGTTAAAGAGTCTTCATTTGATTACCTCGTTATTTGGGTAAAGAAGGAAATATTAATTACAGTTGGTTGCTGCTTGTGTCATAATAACACTGTTGAGGTAACAGAAGGCTGAAAGAGTGTGACTGCAGAGTTGTTTTAAATACTCTTCTTTGCGAAAACTCCGAAAGGTGAAATAATTGTCATTCGTCAACTAAGTTAAAGAGTATTCATTTGATTACCTCGTTATTTGGGTAAAGAAGGAAATATTAATTACAGTTGGTTGCTGCTTGTGTCATAATAACACTGCTGAGGTAACAGAAGGCTGAAAGAGTGTGACTGCAGAGTTGTTTTAAATACTCTTCTTTGCGAAAACTCCGAAAGGTGAAATAATTGTCATTCGCCAACTAAGTTAAGGAGTCTTCATTTGATTATCTCGTTATTTGGGTAAAGAAGGAAATATTAATTACAGTTGGTTGCTGCTCGTGTCATAATAACACTGTTGAGGTAACAGAAGGCTGAAAGAGTGTGACTGCAGAGTTGTTTTAAATACTCTTCTTTGCGAAAACTCCGAAAGGTGAAATAATTGTCATTCGCCAACTAAGTTAAGGAGTCTTCATTTGATTACCTCGTTATTTGGGTAAAGAAGGAAATATTAATTACAGTTGGTTGCTGCTCGTGTCATAATAACACTGTTGAGGTAACAGAAGGCTGAAAGAGTGTGACTGCAGAGTTGTTTTAAATACTCTTCTTTGCGAAAACTCCGAAAGGTGAAATAATTGTCATTCGTCAACTAAGTTAAAGAGTATTCATTTGATTACCTCGTTATTTGGGTAAAGAAGGAAATATTAATTACAGTTGGTTGCTGCTTGTGTCATAATAACACTGTTGAGGTAACAGAAGGCTGAAAGAGTGTGACTGCAGAGTTGTTTTAAATACTCTTCTTTGCGAAAACTCCGAAAGGTGAAATAATTGTCATTCGCCAACTAAGTTAAAGAGTCTTCATTTGATTATCTCGTTATTTTGGTAAAGAAGGAAATATTAATTACAGTTGGTTGCTGCTTGTGTCATAATAACACTGTTGAGGTAACAGAAGGCTGAAAGAGTGTGACTGCAGAGTTGTTTTAAATACTCTTCTTTGCGAAAACTCCGAAAGGTGAAATAATTGTCATTCGTCAACTAAGTTAAAGAGTATTCATTTGATTACCTCGTTATTTGGGTAAAGAAGGAAATATTAATTACAGTTGGTTGCTGCTCGTGTCATAATAACACTGTTGAGGTAACAGAAGGCTGAAAGAGTGTGACTGCAGAGTTGTTTTAAATACTCTTCTTTGCGAAAACTCCGAAAGGTGAAATAATTGTCATTCGTCAACTAAGTTAAAGAGTATTCATTTGATTACCTCGTTATTTTGGTAAAGAAGGAAATATTAATTACAGTTGGTTGCTGCTTGTGTCATAATAACACTGCTGAGGTAACAGAAGGCTGAAAGTGTGTGACTGCAGAGTTGTTTTAAATACTCTTTGCGAAAACTCCGAAAGGTGAAATAATTGTCATTCGTCAACTAAGTTAAAGAGTATTCATTTGATTACCTCGTTATTTGGGTAAAGAAGGAAATATTAATTACAGTTGGTTGCTGCTTGTGTCATAATAACACTGCTGAGGTAACAGAAGGCTGAAAGAGTGTGACTGCAGAGTTGTTTTAAATACTCTTCTTTGCGAAAACTCCGAAAGGTGAAATAATTGTCATTCGTCAACTAAGTTAAAGAGTCTTCATTTGATTATCTCGTTATTTTGGTAAAGAAGGAAATATTAATTACAGTTGGTTGGTGCTTGTGTCATAATTACACTGTTGAGGTAACAGAAGGCTGAAAGAGTGTGACTGCAGAGTTGTTTTAAATACTCTTCTTTGCGAAAACTCCGAAAGGTGAAATAATTGTCATTCGTCAACTAAGTTAAAGAGTATTCATTTGATTACCTCGTTATTTGGGTAAAGAAGGAAATATTAATTACAGTTGGTTGCTGCTTGTGTCATAATAACACTGCTGAGGTAACAGAAGGCTGAAAGAGTGTGACTGCAGAGTTGTTTTAAATACTCTTCTTTGCGAAAACTCCGAAAGGTGAAATAATTGTCATTCGTCAACTAAGTTAAAGAGTATTCATTTGATTACCTCGTTATTTGGGTAAAGAAGGAAATATTAATTACAGTTGGTTGCTGCTTGTGTCATAATAACACTGCTGAGGTAACAGAAGGCTGAAAGAGTGTGACTGCAGAGTTGTTTTAAATACTCTTCTTTGCGAAAACTCCGAAAGGTGAAATTATTGTCATTCGTCAACTAAGTTAGTCTTCATTTGCTTATCTCGCTATTTATGTAAAGTAGGAAATAATATTTATTACAATTTGTTTATTAATTACAGAATCATTCCAACTAATTACTTCGCTGACCTTCAGATATGAATTGTCCCGATTAGATGACTACGTCCACAAAACTAGGGAGGTAGATGACTGTATCTCACGTATTGTTGACTAAAAACGGAGGTGTGAAAATTAATATTTAGAAGAAAATGTCTTAAAGGAGGACATATTTTATATTCCATTCTTTGTGCGTTTCAATACAAATTAATATTTTTTGTGCATGCATTTTAAACTATACTACTCATTTAAGTAATCCTACTAAGAGAAATGGGCATTTTCTAAAAATATTTTCATAGTGAATATCTTCAACTTCATCATCATCATCATCATAATCATTATCTCCAGCAAGGATTAGACCCCTTGATCTGTTCCGTCTTGAAATTGTTAATGTCGTCTTCTCAAGGGACGTTGTCTTTCTTTAAGGTGCATAGGGAAGGATAATTTTACTTATCCTAACTTCTAGTATTCTAAGGTCACGTAATTTCCAGTTTTCTCGATATTTTTTATATCTATAACAGACACAATATTTAATTCTTCTTTGATATCTACACTTCTTTTGTGGTCTAATAGTATCTTCAACTTTTGCTACACAATTGACCACAGATTTTCTACAGGGATCATAACCCCGTCTGACTTCATATAAAGGTAACGTTTTCACATTTTGTTCTAGAAGTTTTTATAGACATGGCTGAATGATATGATGCTCCATCGTACCTTGAAATAAAGTCTCCGTTACGAAACCAGTGTTGTAGCTTAGGCAAAATTGGTATTTCTAGAACATTTTAAATTGGTGATGATTCATAATTCTACCCACAATATAGGAAGGCAGATCGGAAAGTAAAGCATAATATTTTTTCTCCCATGGTACTGCAACTGGAATGGTGTAATTGCATGATGAAATAGTGTGAAGATCGCGCTATGGAGGGTATTTCGTTTTCATGTGCAGGTCTGTAGCGATTGTAGCCAGAAGTACGAAATAGAAATGGCGCGCATGTTACTGTCGTCAACTTGTGAGGAGCAGAGAAGTGTAGTGCGAAATTTGAGGGCCAAAGGGTATATAATCCCAGGGGAATTCACAGAGACATGTGTGTCGTGCACGGAAACGTCTGAGTGGATCGTATCAATACCTCCAGGTGACGTGCATTCCTTTAAAAGGGCTGTACTCCAACTAAACGGACTTCTGCAAATAGGGAATATTGAAACTGGTAAGCACACTGGCAGAAATATGTTGACAAACTTAATAAGAATGACTTTATTTATGTGGCGAGACTTGGACCATCAGGCCCGCTCTTCCGCCTAACCACGAATCCGACTATAGAAAGACTTGAAAGAAAACTTGGCGATTAAATAGAAAGTAAGTGAAATATGTAAGGTCTTCGGTGATTTTTTGTGCTTGGGTACCAATTAAATTTTTGAGCAAAAGTGTACGTTACTTTCCAATATGCCTTCGTACAATCCACCAGTAGCCTGAATTGATGCTTCATTACATTACTTTGAGCACCAAGGTGGACGAAACCTATTTTCTGCAGATATCTGCTTTTACATTCAATAATGTTCAAATCTCTGTAAATGAAGAATAAATAGATGAATAAATAAATGTATTCTGAGAGACGGTGATGATATTAGGACTGTCCTTAATTCGTTTGTTCTTAGCCTAAGAAAGAACAAAATTCGATGAATCATGTAGAATTTCAATTTATTTTAGTTGACATTGATAAATAGTTTCTGACATAATTCCATCAATAATATAAATGACATTAAGAAATATAGATGTATTTAAAATTCTAAAAGTTTCTAGAATACTTCTGGAAAAGAGTTAAGAAAATTTGCATTCTATCATTTTTTCTTTTATATACTACTAAATACACACGTAATTCGTCAGAAAATGAAAATGTAACGAACCATGACGAGTAATTTGAAATGCAATTAATATAATAATGCCAAGTAACAAGTTACCAAAGTCAAAATGTCAGCATGCATAACTATTTTAATGCCAACAACACCTCACCAGAAGATCAAGAAATCAATCAATATTTCTTCTTGATTGTCAATATATGTTTACAAATAAAAGTATCCCAAGTTTTTATGACAATTATTTATTTATTTCAGCAATTGCACAGTTTCGTAACTCGTTTTGTTACATCATCAGGTGCTGAACTTAGTGAGAGAACGCTATCCCATTGAATTATCTCTACAGCAGAACATTCAAGGAAGAGAAGCAGGACAATTCATTATTTCATGTTTCCTTGAATGTTCTGCTGTAGAGATAATTCAATGGGATAGCGTTCCCTCACTAAGTTCAGCACCTGATGATGTAACAAAACGAGTTACAAAACGTTGTGCAATTGTTGAAATAAATGATTGTGATAAACAACTTTGGATACTTTTATTTGTGATCAAGAAATCAAAATTTTGAAATTTCATGAAGAACTACGCAGCCTGGAAGAAATGATTTGAAAGTAGACCCGTGATGAAGGCGTATTGAGCCCTAAACTCCAGATGGGTTAGGCGAAAGAAGATTTAATAGGAACGTGCTGGAAATGAAGTGGTGGCCAATTTTCTGCTCCCTAGAGCATCAAACGTTTGTTTCCACTGGACACGATGTAGGAAGATGTAGGCGGGATGTAGGAAAGGAATTAAAAGATTTGGCTGTGGAGTCAGTCATGGCAGCAAAGAAGGCGGCAGGGGAGTACAGAGGTGGTGGTGGTGGTGGTGGTGGTGGCGTTGGTTTTGGAAGGACGACGGAAGGCGGGATGTGGAAGGCTGGAGAGGCGGTGGAAGTCACGTGTGCTATGCAAATGAATAAATGTTTGCGCGTTGGAACAGCTGAAGAACCACCCGCTGCGGAGTTCAAGTTGAGAACGCGCCCCCGCAAGTTGCAACGAGCCTGTTATATTACGTCGTACTCCCGAGAATTGCCGGTTTCATCTGGGAAACCCCTGAAAATTAAAATCCCTTGTATGGTGATTGTTAATTTTGGCGTTTTTCTCGGTTACGTTATTTGTTTAGTTTCCTGATGCAATTAACTTATTTTGACGCTTTTAAGTATTAGGCGGAACGCTGAAATTTGGAAATAAAATCTTACGAAAATAAAATTTCTAATTTTCAAGGAATAGTGAATGTATGTGTACGATAAGAAGCCCAAAATTTCTCCAGAAGATATTTATCAATCAAAATATTGTTAAATGAAAATTTAAGGGATGACACGACACACATAAATGGAGTAAAAATATGATAGTTTGTGAACTACAGAAAATGAAAGATATTACACAAATATCATATTAAATTATGTTAATCTATGAAAATCATGGGTATGCTAAAAAGCTTCAAAAGCTTAAATAAATATATTTTTCATTGTCTTTACTGCCATTCTGTCGAGATGAAGGCCCAGAAAATACGGTTTTAAACGTTTCAAACAAGGATAGTCCTCCTCAACGAAGACCAAACTCCAGACTATGGAAATAAAAGTCTTTGCCTAAAACAATATTTTATTATGAAAGGCATTTGTTCTCAAAAAAAAACATTTCCGAAAGAAAATGAAGCGTAGTCCTTCGCAAAAATAATTAGTTTTAGTAATAATAACTCGCTTTAAAATCTGCAGTGAAAATATAACTTTCGCGTAATCTCATTTCCGCCAAAATGTAAAGAAATTCTCACTTAGACCCAACGACCCAATACAGGCAGCACTTCCAGGGAGCTGATTGCCGCTTCGAAATCTCATCTTTGAAATTCCGGCCGTATTTCACCCCTCCGCTCTCCCGCAAATCCTCAAGAAATCCTCGCGGATCCGTTATCCTCAACCCTTCCTCTGCCCTTCCACTCAGCGGGAGCGCAAGGGAGGGGGGGAGGGAGGGCAGAACGACATCAGTGGCGGGGGAGGGTGGGCGTGTGGGCGTGAGGGAAGCGAGTGAAGGGCGGTGGCGCAGTATGGATTTCCCTGGATCTGGGCGCACGACACATGCACGTTGACACTAAAGATACGTTCCATGTCCTCACGATTTGCCGGAATTGGCCGATTTAAAAATGAAACATAAATTCCGGGTTTGATCCCGCTGTCATTGTTGAAGCCGTCAGAATTTGAGAACTCTCTCGGAATCCATCCCGTTGGACAGGAGTCAAATAAATAAATTCTTCTCTAGGTCCGTCGGTGTTGCGCATTTAACTGTTGAGAGAGCATTGCAACCTTTATATTTGACAGCATACAACATATGGACGCGTTAGTTTAATACTGGAACAACTTCTCTTCTTGAGAAATTGAGTTAACTCCATTTTCAGGTCCACGCAAATGTCCTACATTTATCTGAAAGTGATATAACTCCAAGTTCTTTCTGTGGATGACATAGTGCCTCACAATAAATGTGAATCACAGGACTGCAATTTATTTATTTCGATAGTGATATAACTCCAGAAGTACGGGATTTTCTACAAGTGTCATGATGAGTGAGTTTCGAAATATTTATAGCGTCTGCAATTATATGATTATAAAGACATAAACCATATTTGGTAATAGGAACAACGAAAATAATATAACTATATCGCTCATTTTTTATTTAACACAGGAATTAAACTACTGGTCTGAGAGTTAAAATATCTTCAAAACTCTGTAACAAGAAGGAAGAATAATGAAAAAAACGTTGTGTTTAACAGGCTAAAAATTAGATGGATTAGATATATCAAAATTAAGTTATTTGTAATTATGTACAAGTTAACCTTAATTCAAGACATAGGTTTCTACACAGTAAACCTCACTACACACAAACTACAGGGCATGAGGAAGAAGTAAGGTTTTCAAAAACTTAAATATCCCGCTTCTACAACCACAGAAATGAAAGGTGAATGAGAAAAAAAACTGGATATGGTTGATTTGTTTCCATTCATTTCAAGCGTTAATCAGGCTTACTTCACTCATCTGTTGGTAGAAACCGGACAATTTCAAAAACGAATGTGCTTCAACAGTAATGTAAAATTAACATTTTATGTTAATAAAATTAACATTAATTTACGTTAATTAACGTTAATTTTTATGTTATCATAATTAACATTTTTAAATTAATTTTTTTAAATAAATTGATATTACGTTCATTTCCAACTTTTCCTGAAATGACATATACTGATTTAGTCCAAGAACGTAATTTTTATAGTAATATAACTCATTTACACCCTTCAATATTCTGCGAAGCATACTGTATGCTTATTTATATCATTTTCAGACGAACAAGTAATTATCTTATAAGAGAAAAACACACAATTATTTCTGTAACTCCATTCTCAATATTTTTATACTCATTTAACTATAGACCTCATTTTCTCGAAATTAGTGTCAATGGAGTGGTAATAAAATTAAAATAACGCCTCCAGTCGTCGGATAGAAGGTGAGAAAGCCGGTTATCTCCCCATTTACACGCATACATACACACGTACGTACTCTACACATATCGTAATACCGGACGGGAGTTTAGAACTCTACCGACTTGGGCAGTATACTACCGGGAGAGATACTTAGAGGGAGAAAACATCGCATGTGGTCTTGGAGGTTTGCAATGGATCTCTGTCCAGATGTCACCGGATCTCTCACCTTTAGTCCGACGAGCAAGAATTACCATCACCTCCCAGCATAAAAAAACCAAACTTACCCAAGCTAACCCTAACTCAACTAAGCCAAACTAACCCTAACTAACCCAGCTAAGCCAAACTAACCCTAACTAACCCAACTAAGCCAAACTAACCCTAACTAACCCAGCTAAGCCAAACTAACCCTAACTAACCCAACTAAGCCAAACTAACCCTAACTAACCCAGCTAACCCAAGCTAACCCTAACTAACCCAGCTAAGCCAAACTAACCCTAACTAACCCAGCTAAGCCAAACTAACCCTAACTAACCCTAACTAACCCAGCTAAGCCAAACTAACCCTAACTAACCCAGCTAACCCAAGCTAACTCAAACTTACCCAAGCTAACCCAACTAACCTAAAATTACCCAACTAACCCAAACGGACCCTACTAAGTCAAACTAACCCTAAGTTAGCTAGCCCAAGCTAACTCAAACTTACCCAATTAAACCAAATTTACGCGACTCATGACTCACGTAGTTTACGTGCCGGGAAACATTCACTCACTGACTGAATCGCAGTAACGACTGAGAATACGAATTTGCCTCTGAGAACTTTTTTTTCGCCTGCACCCTCACTCGTGGAAGATCGCTCCTCGCCGAGGCAGTTGCCGTGGCGGGGGAGGGGGTGTTGCGTGCTTGGTGCGGGGGCGGGGCGGGGCCGGGCGGAGGCGGCGGCGCATAGAGGGCTCTGACGAGCCGTCAGCGGCGCGGCGGGGGGCTCAGGCGGCGCTCTAACTCAGAATGCCACCGCGGGAGCGCGCGCGAGGCGCCGCCGCCTCCGCCGCCTCTCGCCGGGCGGCGCCGGGGCTAAGACTGAGGTATTAGCGGAGACAGTAATGGCAAATACCATCAATAACTCTAATCCCAGGTGCGCGCCCGTTAGTGGTCGCCGTGTTAACATTACCAGCGGCGCCATATTGATTGGGGGCGGGGCGGGGCGGGGCGGGGTGGGGGGCGCGCACGCGTGGGAGTGTGTGTTGGGAGAGGGGGAGGCGGAGTGCGGGTGGGAGGGGCTTCCCCGAGGCAGCTCCTCACTTTCGCGGCAGGTGTCGCGCCGGTCGCTCCATCATTAGAGAACGCGTCGCCCACCTGGGATCGGCGCCGCCGCCGCCGCCTGATATGCGGGAGCGCGCAGGCGTCCCGGGACGTCATAAAGAGCGCGATGCCGGGCGAGGAGGGCCGGGGGCGCAGGGGGTGGCTGAGGAGCAACGGAGCTGCGAGGATCTAGACCGGAGAGAGGGATCAGCTGATGTAGGACATGGAGAAGATAATGATGGTGGTGGGGGAGGCGGGGCGAAGAAAGACGTGGGATGTGGCGGGCGGGGCGGAGTCGTGAGAAGTGGGCCGGCAAGACGAAGCGGTAGAAGGAGAGGGGAAGAACGGAATTGGGTGAGGGTGACGGGGACGGGACAGGATGCGAGGTGAAGCCGAGGGACCTCAAAGAAAAGAGGATCTGAAGCGAGAAGAGGGAGGACATGAAGAGGGAGGGAGATAGAGGGAGAAATAAAGGAAGAGAGAGAGAAAGACAAAAAGAGAGAGAAAGAGAAAAAGAGAGGGAGAAAGAGAAAAGGAGAGAAAGAGAAAAAGAGAGAGAAAGAGAAAAAGAGAGAAAGAGAAAAAGAGAGAGAGAAAGAGAAAAAGAGAGAGAGAAAGAGAAAAAGAGAGAGAGAAAGAGAAAAAGAGAGAGAGAAAGAGAAAAAGAGAGAGAGAAAGAGAAAAAGAGAGAGAGAGAGAGAAAAAGAGGGAGAGAAGGAGAAAAAGAGGGAGAGGGAGAGAAAAAGAGGGAGAGAAAGAAAAAGAGGGAGAGAAAGAGAAAAAGAGGGAGAGAAAGAAAAAGAGGGAGTGAAAGAGAAAAAGAGGGAATACGTACCTTCATAGTGTTGGAGGGGCGTAGAGCGGGCTGTGGAAAGTGGGCGAAGATCTAGGCGATCCAGATTGATTGATTGATTAGTGATTCCGGACGCATAAAGTGCTATTACCATTAGTCCTGTAAGTGTGGTGCATAGTTTTACCACCGGAGATAGCGGCCAGCTTCCGTCACTAGAGGACGAAATCCGGGACCGACGTATCCGCCGTTTTGCGAATCTCCCCCACCAGCAGGACACTGCCTCGTCCAAAACGAGATCTAAGCTCCCGACTGGTCTCCAAGGTCGGAAAGAAAGATCACATGAAGCAGGAGGAACAACTACGATGAAGTTGGGAGGGGCTGTGAGAAGAAAGGCACTAAATGTGACTGTCGAGACCAGATTAACGACGATCTCAATTAGCAAAAGGGGCCAAAAAACAAAGCAAATAAATATGAAATAAACGAAGAAAACTTGTGAAGTTGGAGGGGGGTTGAACGAGCGGGGATGTGGTCGAGGAGTGACGGAGTAACGCATATCTACACCTATTCCAGGGCAGCGAAAGATTTCATCCGGAGTGGAAAGTGAGGAGAAATGTGTCGACGTTGGAAGGGGCGGAAGGCAGAAAGGGCGGAAGGGGATGCTCGACGTCATAGATATTCGCAGCGGGTGACCTTCAGCACCAGCTTGCAGGGGGGGGGACGGAGCAAGACGGGGTGGAGGCGCGCGTGGCGTGAGAACGAGGCGAGTGGTGCAGAGTGGCGCGGGCGGGGCAGGATGGCGTCAATGGCGAGGGAGCGGGTTCGTACCTGCGCGGAGGCGCCTGCCTGGAGGGTGACTGAGGGCGTGGCTCGCAACGGGGAAATGTGCGACAGGAAGATTGATTTCCGGGCGCGTCAACTTTAAACGATATTAGTCTCGGGAGAGTGGAGTGCATATTTTTATAGTGTTAGGTGGTGGTGATCTTCCCTCATGTGTAGTTCAGTCAACGTGTAGGTTGGTACCGAATCTGGCCATACAGCCAGATTCGGTGCCAACGTTCACGTTGACTCACAGGCTTTCCCCAAACAGGTATCTCCCACAAGCGGAGAACCGCCCCAGACGGATAAGCTCTAAGCTGCAGACTGGTCTGCAGGCATGAGTGGTAGTGTACTCCAAGTTAGTGTTAGTGTAAGTGTGTGTGTGTGTATGTGTGTGTGTGTGTGTGTGTAAGGGGAGAGAATAGAACAAGGACGGGTAAGGAAAGATCGCGCGCGGTCCCTGGCCCGTTTGGTAGGGTACTGCTCCGGCATTCGCCTGGTGTTGATCGGAGAAACCACGGAAAACTACCGAACAGAGCAGCCGGCCACTAGAATTCCTTCCAGACAGCGACGGAAATCCTGCCATCGTCGGGACTCGAACCTTGGACCTCTCTGTCAGAGGCACTGCTGTGACATCAGTTGGTGCCCTGAGACACGTCACTTGGTACGACAGAAAGAGGAAAGGTGGCGATGGACGGGGCGGAGCTATGGAGCAGTATGGAATTGGATCTGGAGATGCTGGAATATGTGGATCAAGGAAAGACGAGGCCGGGTGAAGCACGGAGAGATGGAGGAGGACAGGGCATGATGGGTCAGATAGGAACATGGTAGGAGACAGAAGGGCAGTGTAGATTGGGAAGTACTTGGTCAAGCGGGGCACTATTCGGGACCGGGCGGGAAAAGGAAAGGAGCAGGCTGGGGGTAGGATGGAGGCTCGGCTGAGGCCTGGCAGGGCAGTGGGAGATACCGGGGAGTAGGTCGAATGGCAGGAAGGAGTGAGAGCGGGGGAAGACCGGGCTGAGAACAGGCAGAAGGGCAAAGTGTAGGGTAGGAATGGGGGTGAGGGTGGGGGTCAGTTAGGGGGGCGGAGGAGCGTGCACGGTGGAGGGCATGATGGGGAGGACTGAACGAAGGCAAAGGATACAGTGAGACTAGGGTAGAACGGTGGGGGCACGACTGAGTGGTGCAGGGTGGGGTGCACGACATGGGACAGGCCGGGGGCCAGGTCGGAAGGCAGAACTAAGTCAGGGCGGAGGTCAGTGTGGGGTTCAGAGGGGGACGAAGAGGCGTCAGGGCTTGGGGCAAGGGAACGCAGGGCGCGGAGGACAGAGCAAATGGCGCAGATCACGGTGAGACTAAGGTATGATACGGAAGGACGGGGTCCGTGTGGAGCGGAGGTGGAGCACAGAGACACGAACATGTGTCGGGGGCGCGTGTGCTGGTTGGAGGCGCAAGGATTGTTGTCGCGAGGAAACATGAAGGTCGAGGAGCAATCGTAGGGCATATCGAAGAGAGATGGAGCGTGCGAGGCCAATTCCAGGGCGGTGAGGAGAGCGGGTTGAAGAAGGCGGGAAACTCGCTGCTCCGCGCTCTGTGAATCCAAGTCTCGGGTCTTTCGTGATGACTAACTGTATCTCTCCCCAGTGCGTCGTTGCTTTCTTCAGTGCGGTACTTACTTAAACACAGTGCTCGTAATGTTAGCAGATATATGCCAGTTACAAAGATATACGAGGAAAGTTTGCGTATGAATGTGCGTTCTTGGATTAATATTAAATCTACATCACTTAAATGTGAGTCTAAATAAGTTTCAAAATCTTAACATGTGAATCAAAGCTAAAGAGAAGACAAACATTGAATTAGTCCCCACGGCGTTTTTAATAGATACATTCACATTTTATATGAGACAGCGTGTTCCGCAAGGTTCTGTGAGAGAGATAATTCTAAGAACATTTACAAAAATAATTGTTTTAAAGCAAGAAAAGGGAATATTTTAATTTATTTCATTCGTAAGACAGTGTTCTAAAGGCGCTCAATTCAACCCGTTCGATTACTTTCTAACGATGAACGGTGCAAAATGTGGAAGAATTGTGCAACCTTCGAAATAAAACTCTCATTCGCAGCACTTCAAAAATCCTCGATTCCGCTGCAATTCCCACTTCCAACAGAATAGGATAACACCCAACTTACAGCCGCTGTTACTCTATCTATTTAAATTGAAAGTTACGTTCCGAGAACTACTGGCAATCCGTGGGACACCCGATTATCCGATTAAGGAATCGATAGAGCCATTTATCTCCACGCTTCATTTGTAGAACAAATCACGTCAGGCCTGTCTATATGCAAACGGATGTCGGCGGCAACGGCTGCAGTGGTTGGGCGGGGGCGGTATCGGGGGCGGGGGGCATCGGGATTGCTGGAGGGACGGAACTGTGCTACTGCTCTTGACGGGTGCTTGTCGGCAGCTTCGCTTCTCCCCAATCCCCGTCATCTCCCCCTGTTCCGGCGAACCTCGTCCCAGCATCCTGATTCCCCCGCCACACACCCCCACCACGTTCCCCGCCACGCTCCCAGCCTCACTCGCCTCGCCCCCGCCACGCACCACGCAGCACCACGCCACGCACCCCGCGCCCGCCTCGCCCCCGCCTCGCCCCCGCCACGCCTCCGCACCACACTCCCCATTACCCCCCGACCCTGCCATGCCCCCGCCACACACCCTTCCACACACTCCACCATGCACCCTGCCACACATATCGCCACACACCCGCCTCACACCTCGCCACGCACCCCGCCACACCACCCCGCCACACCCGCCACACCCCGCCACACCCCCGCCACATCCCCGCCACATCCCGCCACACCCCGCCACACCCCGCCACACCCCCGCCACACCCCCGCCACACCCCCGCCACATCCCCGCCACATCCCCGCCACACCCCGCCACACCCCGCCACACACACCCCGCCACACCCCGCCACACCCCGCCACACCCCCGCCACACGCCCCGCCACATACCCCGCCACACCCGCCACACCCCGCCACACACCCCGCCACACACCCCGCCACACACCCCGCCACACACCCCACACACCCACCACGTTCCTCGCTCCATCCCCTCCCCTCTCCCCCTCGCCACCACCACAGCGCCAAACGGAGCGGCCGTCGTGAAAAATTCGGAGCGTTTCCAACCAGGCTGCTACCAGCGCTCCGCAACCCCAACCCCAGGGGGCGGCCGCCTGTATCTATCGAGACAGAAATCATTCCGATGAATATGGATTTGCGTTACGTCCCTTGTGGATGTTACCGGGTGAAATATTTTAAGGAATACGAGGGAGAAATTCGCGTATGCTTCGCCTGCGAAATGTGACTCCCTCACAGAAAGGGGCCGCTAAGCAATTTTCTAGACGATTTATGGTGTGACTGAATATTCATGTGCGCCTCTCGTTTGTTTTCGTTATGAAAGCGGATTTTACTGAATGGGATTAAGTCAGGTAATGATATTTTAATTATCTATCGTTGCTGTCAATTTGGTGGGTGATAGATGAATATAACTAAATCAAGGTATTTTATGATAACAATTGGCCCCTTACTCGTCAATAAAATGATTTGAATTTGAGGATACCCAACATGTATATTTAGAATCCTTTCGTACATCCCATGTTTACTGTATATTTTTTGTGATACTTCAATTTTATTTTCAACTTCTTCATGGAAATCTGTTGATTTTCTCGCTTTCTACTTCTCAACATATGTTTTTACAGACTTTATACATTTACATTCGTTCTTCCTATACGACTTTAATATACTTCCTTAATGTATTTTTCCCTAATATTTCCCTAATGTCATCCTTCTCTGCAGTTTTCTTCCATGTTTTTCATCTTTCCTTCCCCTCCCCCATTATTATGTAGGATTTGCTTCACTCAGTCTGTAACATCTCCCCTTCTACCCTTCTCCTCTCTATTAAACTCTTGCATTACATGATCTAATGTCTTGTCGTCCCCTGACATATTCTACATGTCCTTTCCCTACTCTGCCAGTACTTTCTGCATCTAATCTCAATACATATCCTATGTCTCACTTTGCTACCCTACTGTTTTCCTTTCGATATATTTAGACTCTCAAAAGTTACTTCTACTTAACTCAATGATTTATCCTTTCAATTAATTTAGACATTCATATCTATCATTCTCTCGTCAGATAACTAGTGCTCTGAAAGTCTATTACTTTATTTTATGAATGTTTTTATTATCTGTATTACAGATCTGTAGATTATTTTCTTTGTAGTATATTGCTCAAAACACCACTTTCAAGATTTTGAAATATTGTCTACAACAAAATAATGGAGCTTGTAATACATGTTCGACGATGGTACACTTCAGGTTTATTGTTTACTTCCTTCCAGAGATCCCTCATATATCTTACCGCTTCTTGAGAAACCACTTACCAGCTCTCGCAAAATATAAGCACTCATCCGAATCCCTCCGCAAATTCAAGCATGCTGCCTCCCGCCCGCGGTTATAAAACATTTCCCGCCGTAAATAAAGATTGGAGGCGTAAAGAGGAAGCTAGAGAGACCGTAAGGAACACACTGTACAAGGGATCATAATTTTAGTTCAAAATCGAGCTTCATTTAACGACACGTCTCAAAATATAAAATAGTGAAGGAGTCATAAAATCCCGTTTCTCAAAGTGGTTACTACGACACAAAATTACGTATTCCCCTGGCTCACGCCTATTAGGAAACTTGCTACAAAGGCAGTTAGGCAGGTTGTGCTCAGCCGGGTACATTCGCTTCCTGTGATGAGGTTACTATGCTCTGTGAATCTGGAGCACCAGTATTTCTGTACTGAAATAGAAGTACTCATAATTGTGTGTCAACCTAAAGCTAATTACTGGAGAAGGAAATTACACTTTCTTGTTAAAAAATAACACGTAAATGTAACAGACCAATATCTATTGAGTATTCGGTAAGATCTTTTTTATTTTTGGCGAAAACATTCTATGAATTTTGAATATGCCTGAAGCTATATCATATTTCATATACAGAGGTAGTCACGGAACTAGCGCCTCATGCAGTTTTCGAAAAGTAGTTATTGCAATGCAATTTTCACGGAAGTGCATGAGGGAAAGGGGCTAATTGATACATGTATTCATTTCTTTTTAATCACTTCTATTTTACGAGATATTAAGGTAACTTTGTTTTCTTCAATTAGAACTATACATATATTTTAGCCTATCGTAACGGACGTAAAAGTACAAAACTAATGATATACATATTGTTACAAGTGAGGTAAGCATTTTTTAATAATTTTGGTTTATTGCAACTCGTGTTTAACTGATATTTTGAATGAAAGAGTTCGCCACACAAGGTCACACAGCTCTCCCCGTGCTAACGAGAGCTCGAGAAAGGGAAGTTGATCGAAATATTTGAAGATATGATACGTACTTCAAAACTTTTTAAATCCGTTGTCGTTTTTCTTCAAGTACTCTTTCCATTCTTCCGCATTTTCAGATTTTTTGCCTTTCTTCGATTAAAGGAATTGAAGCACTGAAAATAAGGGTTTGTCGTAAGTATGTATTGAAATAGAAATGTTTGTTACTTCAATTCCATTTAATGGGGTTTCATACCGCAGAACACCATTTGATAGGATCTTGAAACAAAATACAATAATAAATAAATAATTGAGATCGGACATTCAACATTTTGAGCAAATAATTTTCATGTTAATGAAAATATAATAATAAATTAGGGATATAAAAATACAGTAAGATAATAACAACAATAAATCACTAAAATAAAAATAAATTGAAAAATATAATAAAAAATCGTAAATAAAAATAAACATTCTACATTACTGAGTTTACTTGAGAATATTTTGAGAATGTCCACCATCTACAAACAAACACATTTGCTTATGTTCCTGATATTTATTACTTATTGTTCAAAAAAAGACTGCGTATTTGAGGCTATATTATTATTATTATTATTATTATTATTATTATTATTATTATTAATACTATTACTATTATTATTTCACAGCTTTCTGATACATATTTTAGAAGTCACAGATATTTTTATCAAAGCATAATTTCTGTAGTACAATATTTTAACAAACATTTATTTATTGTAGATCAAACTAGAGGGTAAACATTTATACAAATATAAATAGAATCACTCACATTAACTTATAAATTAAACAGTAAATAATTCATTACACATAAGTTTATTTAGTAACAGATAATTCTTCTGACTAAAGAATACGTGCTCATGATTACAGCTTTCTGTAGATTTATGATAATATTTGTCTGGAAGACGATAGGTATCACACCTGTGGCTTATTATTATTATTATTATTATTATTATTTATTATTAATATTGTTTTTGTTATTATTGTCATTATTATTATTATTCTGTTATTATTACACACAATGTTTTCAATTTATTATTTTAATTTTGGGAAATGTTTACCCTACATTTTACACCGAAAATAACTGCTCGTATAATGAAAATTAAAGGGCCACTTTTCAGCTCCCGTCACCGCCCTTACATTCCGCATCAGCTCCATCCCTGCAGGTATAACCCATCCCTCGCAGAACCAAGCAGCCGGCGTGGGGTGATTTAAGCCGTCATGCCCTGAACGACCCCTCGATGCCCATTTGCATGCTGCTTCGGAGCGGGGCGTATTAATGCAGCCCCCAAGACGTCCGCGGCCGTCCACTCTGCCCTCTTGCGGCCGCCTCCAGCACCTCCTCCCTCCCCCACTTCCGTCGATCCCGCCCCTCAGAAATTGAGCCATAAATCCGTCGCAAGTGCGCGAATAAAACGACATTAAATGAAAGAAGCGTTCACCTGCATGTGTTTAATTCGTTCTGACAAATGATACTTGGCCGGTAGCTCGTTGCTGTGACGAACGGTTATGGAAGGAGGGTTCGAGATTAAACAATAACGCCGCTCGAAATGACGTCTTGCTAATATGAAACACTTGAGGGAAGAATATTACGGAACAAATGAGAATAAAATTACAGCTCTTGAGCCATGTGTTTCATTTTGGACACTCAGATTATTCAAGGAATTTATTAAGCTCCTATTATAAGATGGTAGGTCTAGACGTCATTCCTGGAATAATGTTTAATTTTGCGTAACGAGTTGAGTAAAATAGTACTGGATCTAGAGAAAGAAACATATTTCTGAAAAGAATATCAGTAATGCGAATGGTACAGGGTTTGGAAGTGGAACCTATCAATGTGGGATCCAAATCCTCAAAATATAATTAAAATTACAGTTAGCAGTGATAGATATATTAGTATTGTAATTATCAGCAGCACAAAGAAAATGATGTAGACATCATTAGGCTAAATTTCTAGATGATAATTAAGCCCAACTTATCACGACATCAATGTCGACTAAGGTGGCTCAATAAATCAACCATTGGACTTTCAGCAGAAGACTGGTATAGTTACTCAAAATTCACACAAGAAGCAGGTCGTACAATCAATTCTTTTAGCCCATAGTAGATGCTTTTTACCTTCTTGCCTCCCTCACATACAATTTCCGTCTCTCCGCTCCTATTTTTTTGTATTATTCATCCTATAAAAATCATCCTCCACAAATCGAAATATTAGAAACCAGTCTGAAATATAGTTATCCATTTAAAAATTATAAGAAACCTACTCCCGAGAATTTTACCAAGAAATTATTTGGGTTACTTACGGACTCCTATTTTAATGTTTGAAGCATAAAGCAACTTCACTCCCCATGGAACATAAAACGTTTTCTCATTGCAATATCTGTTATACTAGCAACTGCGTTGTCTTCATGTTATCAAGTTTCGTGGCTGAACTAACATTAAGGAAATTCTAAAAAAAGCGAGTTTACACCTCGACCCCTTCTACTGACAAATACAAACAGACAATAAAGATTAATTTGAATAATTTCAGCCTGTCGTCATTCGGTAGTACATTTGTCATATGAAATTGAATTGCAAATTGGAAAGGTAATACTGCTACACAAAAAATTAAATATAATAGTCCTTACGCCGAAGAGAAAACGATGGTTAGGTTTAGTGCCTAATATGTACTATAAAATATTTAATATAAATTATTTTATTCTTTAATACGATTTCGGGAAAAGCCAATTCTTACTTTACTTTCATGCGAGATAAATATGTTTGATAAATGTTCCCTAATTGATTATTAGACCAGGTTTTTTATGGCAAACACTGAATTTCCAGCACTTTTATAAAAATGATAATCACTCTGTCCATCGCAACACTAAACAAGAGGATTATTTAATTTTAAATTATTTATATAATAATTACTATCAACTTGCTGAAAACAACATTAAGCGCACAAAATCCACAAATATTATTAACTTCAATTTTTGTAACACACTGGTTAGTACGAGTGTTAGGCGAGGCCGGGGCGGGGCAGGGAGCGGGGGAGTGGCGGAGGCGGGCCGGAGAGGGTGGCAGGGCCGGGCGCGGGGTCGGGGGAGGGGGCGGGGGCGGGGCCGGGGAAGGGGGCGGGGCGGGGCCGGGGAGGGCCGGGGGTCGGGGGAGGGCCGGGGGAAGGGCGGGGCCATGGGCGGGGCCATGGGCGGGGCCATGGGCGGGGCCGGCGGCGGGGCCGGGTGCGGGGCCGCGGGCGGGGCCGGGGACGGGGCCGGGGACGGAGCAGGGGGCGAGGGAGGGGCGGAGGCGGGCCTGGGAGTTGCAGGGCCGGTGGCGGGGCCGGGGGGTTGTAGCATTGTCGAGCGAGTTGTCTCCCGCGGGGCGAAGTTGAGGGCGCGCGGGCCGCGGCCGCGGGGCGCGTGCGTAACGGAATTTGCACTTGTGCATATTTTATTGCGGGCGCGCATCTCCATATCGGGAAGGGGGCGTGGCCGCGCCGGCCCTTGGGTCGCGTGGGGCCCCGCGGGTGAGGGCTCGGACGCGCAGGGGTGGGGCGGGGGTGAGCTCCCAATCTCCCGCGGGCCGCGTCACCTCGTTAGGCAGCAGCTTGGGCGGCCCGCCGCGCGAGCGCGCGCCGGTCGCGCGCGCCTCATTTGCATGGGCGTGGCGCCGCGAGCGCGTAATGTGCGCCGTCTACAAGCTCTTTGGGAGCGCGCGCGCCCAGCCGGTGGCAATGGAGCGGACGCTTGCGAAAGAGGCGTGGAAGGGACGGTGGTGGTAGTTAGATTCATTGAATATTTTGTTTCCGTCCGCCTCAACTGCTATGGTCATTAGTTCCGTATCGAGAGAGCTGGTTCAGGGCATCAGCTGATGACACTGCTCTGCCTCTGACCGGTAGGTCCGAGGTTCGAGTCCAGGTGATGGGAGAATTTGGGGCCCTAGCTTGTCAGCTAGGTCGTATTCAGTCATTCTATTGGTTGATTAATTGATTTTTTCGTGTTTCAGGGCGCGTCAACTGCTTTGGTCATTAGTCCCGTTAGTGTAGTGCATGTTTTTCTCTCAAGATATGGCGGTGATCTTCCCCCGCTGGATGGCGAGATCCGGCGCCGACCTACCGTCGGCTAGCGCGGTTTCCCCCTAACCAGGACTCTCCCACCAACGGGGCACCGCCTCAGCCGGAACAAGCTCTAAGCTCCCGATCGGTCTCCCGGAATATGTGGTAGTGTAGTACATGTTAGTGTAAGTGCGTGTAAGAGGAGAGGATAGGACAAGGAAGAGGAAGGAAACATCGCGCGCGGTCCGTGACTCGTTTGTTAGGGTACTGCTCCGGCATTCGCCTGGTGTTGATGGGAGAAACCACGGAAAACTACCGATCAGAGCAGCCGGCCGCTAGAGTTCATTCCAGACAGAGACTGAATTCGACCTAGCTGCAAAGCTATTGTCGAAAATCCTCCCGCCGTCAGGACTTCAACCTAGGACCTCCCAGTCAGAGGCGCTGCAGTAACATCAGTTGATGCACTGAGTTACCGCTCCGGGTTTCAGTCCTTCTAGCGGTTGGGTGCTCTGATCGGTATTTTCCGTGTTTTCTACTATAAACAGCGGGAAAATTCCAGAGCAGTCCTGGAACGAACAGGCCACGGACCGCGCGCGATCTTTCTTTCCCCTTCCTTGTCCTATCCTCAAGAATTACATACACTTACACTAACATGCACTACACTACCGCACATGCCAGAAGACCGGTCGGAAACTTAGAGCGTATTCTGGCTGGAGCGATGCCCCGTTGGTGGGAGATACCAGATTGGCGGTAAGCCCTGCGAGCCGAATGTAGGTCAGGTCTTGGATCTCGTCATCCAGCAGGGAAAGATCACCGCCAGTTCCGGAAGGAAGAACATGCACTACACTTACGGGTATAATGATCGTAACATTTCAAGCACCTGGAGTCACTAATGAGTCAAAAAATCTTTAGTTCTGTAAGTGTAATGCATGTTATTTTCCGGGGGTTGGCTACGTTCCATCCGCACTGAAAGTGAAATCCGCCGCCAACCTGCACGAAGGTTTGCGGGAGGTTCCCCCTCTAGGTATGTCTCGGCAGAGACAAAGTCGAAGCTCTCCACGGGTCTCACGACAAGAGTGATTGTGTGCTGCATGTAATTGTGTTTATGTGAAAGAGAAAGGGTAAGGATTTACAGGAAAAATATAGTGCGGTCCGTGATCTGTTTCTTAGATACTGCTCCGACATTAGTCTGGTATTGACAGTAGAAACTCCAGAAAACAACCGATCTGTACAGCCGGCCGTTAAATTTCTACATCAGACACTGCTTTTATTAGATCTAACTACGTAGTGTGTAAAATCTACCACGATGGTTGCACAAACCGTGGGACTTCCGCCTAGAGACGTGCACATAAATGTTCCCAGCGGTGGTAATAATCACAGGCGATGATAAAAGTGATTGATGATGACTGAGGGGTGATAACGGCGAGTGCAGAAGCGTCTGTGGTGTTGGTTGCAATGACACATACAGGCAGAGGCTGCGGCGTTGGTGGTGACAGTCGAGAAGCAGCTAGCGGAGGGAATGACAACAGTAACCATATAAACAGAAAAGAGTGTTTGCGGAGGAAGAAGAAAGGAAGTTTACGTAGCAGAAAGCATCACCTGCCGCAGTTTTAGATTTTGGTCCCCGAATTTGGCGACAGGTGAAAGAAGAAGTACGAAGGACAGAGGCAACCTGGTTGCGTGCATTCGGATTCAAGTTGCCTTAAGCTAAATGTAACTTTCAGTATCACTCAGGATACTTTTTAAAGTAATACTTGAGTGGCGAACAAAAAATGGCAGTGTCACACTTATAGCAATTATCTCACAATTTTATTTGGATACATTTTTCAATTAGTGGAATATTTTGTAAAATATTTATGCGTCATTGTAGTCACTTTCGTTTTCGAGAATTTATTTTTATCGGTTAAAAAACATGGGCTCTCAAAAATGTTAATTCATTAAGTTATATCGTCAAATGTTGCCCCTCTTTCTATTACGTAAGTATTTTTCGGTAAGTCACACAAGTTAGTAACGCTTTTATAGCAAAGTGTAAAGTCAGTTAAAAATTTTTTGGGTAATTTTTGTTAGGCAAACATATAAATAATATTTAGCTAATAAAGTAATAAACTTCAATTATTATATAAATTGGAAATTTAGAATAATATTATAAAATATTACACATGAATTTCAACTCATGTATGTTCCAATGTAAGAAAATATTTCGAATTTTCGGGACTCTACAAAACCTTATGACCAGACTGTTAGAGCTGTAGTGATTTCGAAGGAAGCGTCCTAGATTCCAAATTCAACTCTTGCATAGATCTTTGCTTGTGTCTATTAGTGTGTTCCCTCTAGAAGTTCCGCCAAAGACCTTGTGTACATTATAACCGTCTTTCTTCCATCGCATTTACGTATTACGTACATGGGTTACTTGTGGCTACTAGTTGGTACTACTAGTTTGACTTCGCTATGGTTCATAAAAACGGTTCGCAAAAACACTTCCGGAAAATAAATGACAAGTGATATGGCCTTGTCAATCAAAAAAAGAACTTGCCATATTACACATCGAAAATTCTCCTGTATATTTTCTGTTTATTGACAAAAAAGAAATGGAATCAAGCCTATCAACTTTGGATGGTGGCTTAGCGTTATACAGCGCTAAAATTCATATTTATAATATCCGTATTAAAGCTCACATTCCAAGTGAGCCGTAATACTCGTCTTTGGAGTACATTAGTATTCTTAATTAATATTTATTTATTTATTTATTACATACATTTGCTTTCAAATTTCTTTGTTATGCGGGAGAATTAATACAAAATACAAAACGTGATTATTTACAAAATATGGTTATAAAACGTTAATTTTCATTATTTTGTATATTTGCTTGCCTTTTCTAGAGCAGACGGGTACCGATGACCCTTCTTCGATATAGATAACTCTTACTGTTCATTCGGAACAAACATTGGTGAAAAAATACGAGATGAAAACAATAAAAAAATTAATACTCTGGTGGAAAAAACAAATCACGATCATTTTAAAATTGATTTTTTTTAAAATTTCTGGTAAAAGGAACCACACATACATTGAGATGTGTGCAATTGTGTTGACTGTTATTGAAACGATTTATTTATTTATTGTATGGCAAAATAACTCCGCTTTTTCATGATCAAACTACACGATTTTCTGAAAACAACATTCTCATTACATTTCATTCATTAAAGTAGGTGTTAAAATGACGTATTTACTTAATTACACCTCAGAAATACAGAAGAAATTCAATATGACTACCTTTATTTTGGAGAGTTATGTAATACGTCAAAATGCGGAGAAAATATTCGACAAAACATTATTCTTGAATGATTAATGATTTTCATATTCTCAGGCGGATAGTTGACATGTGACAGAAACGAACTCTCAAGCTATTCCTGGATATTGTATAAAATTTGAAAGGTGGCGGTACCAACCTTGCTTTCTCTCAGGTGTCATTCTCACAGTAACTTTAATCGGAGCTGGGTTTGCGAAACCCTCAAAGGGCGGATGAAAGCCCTACGCCCTCTGTGAGTCAAATCCCCGTACGGCTCCAAGGACGTATGGCGAGGGCACTGGAGAAGATGGCATCGCGGCAGGAAGAGAGGCCAAAAGCGAGGACAGACCGAGCCGTGGGGAGACGCAGCGGGGATGAGAATAAACGGAAAATCGTGGAGGAGCAGTGAGGGAAGCCTCGTTATGGACAGTCCAAAGGTGGAGAGTTATGAAGGCGAGATGGGTCGAGAACGGGTTATGTTGGCAGAGAAGAAGGTTGGGAGCAAGTCGGAAGCAAGGAGTGAAACGAGCAGTAGGTTCAAGATCGGTTCGAGAACGGAGGGGTTTGTGAGTTGAGCAGTTGGAGATAGAAGCGGGTCGAGAGCAGAGCGGACTAGTAAAACGAGAGCAAAGACAGACAGACAGACAGACGCTAGGTCGTGCATTGGCAGAAGGGGGTGGGTGAGGAGCGGGAGCCTGACGGAAAGGAAGTGATATTGGAATGTGAGGGGTAGGGTGGGGCGGGGTAGGCGCCAGAGGGAGGGGAGACGCCAGCGGAAGCTAGGATGAGGCAGGAGAAAGGACGGGGGAGATCAGTTCAGGGGCGGGCCATGTTAGGTTGGTGGCCGGGCGTAGAGGGGCGCGAACAGGAGTGGAGCGGGGCTGAAGACGGGTAAGGGGGGCACAGACTGACATGTGAACCGGGAGCGGTGGTTCAGTGCATCGACTGATGCCACTGCAGTGCCTCTGACAGGGAGGTTCTAGATTCGAGTCCCGACGACGGCAGGATTTTAGACCCTAGCTTATGGGCTAGGTCGAATTCAGTCGCTGTCTGGAGGAGAATTTTAGCGGCTCGCTGCTCTAACCGGAAGTTTTCCCTTGTATCTCCAATCAACACCAAGCGAGTGCCGGAGCAGTACCCTAACAAACGGGCCACGGACCGCGCGCGATCTTTCCTTCCTCCTCCTTGTCATATCCTCTCCCCTTTCACACACACTTACACGAACATGCACTACACTACCACATATTCCGGGAGACTGGTCGGGAGCTTAGAGCTTGTCCCGACTGGGGCGGTGCCTCGCTGGTGGGAGAGTCCTGGTTAGGGGGAAACCCCACTAACCGACGGTAGCCGCCGCCAGATCTCGCTACCGTTCACCACCACCTTCCGATGAAAAAGCATGCACTAAACTTACGAAACTAATGACCTCAGTAGTCGACGTTCCCGGAATCACCAACAACCATCCACCCGAGCTGTACGAGCAGACCAGGCGTGAGGGAGCGGTGACAGAGCGGAGCCCGAGCAGCCTCTTGGTGGCCAAGGTGGGGGGGCGGGAGAGTGAGGCCTGGGTAGAGGCATGTGCGAGGATGGGGCGATGCGAAGGGAGGGGCGGGACGGGGACCGGTTGGTCCCGCGGGGCGTGTCTCTGTCGCCTCCGCCCCGCCCCCTCGCTCTTTCGGTGCGGAGTTCTGAGAATGCGCTGCGTCCCCGCGGCGCCGCTGTTTGTGCTCCCGCGAGCGAAATGGCGGCCTTCGAGCGACATCCGGCGCGCTGCGCTAAGCGATACGCGTACAAAGGGAGGCGGTGGCTGACCTTTTTCAGAATTGGACGGTTCTAAATTTGGTTTTCCTTGATTCAGAGATTGATCTGCACAAACATAGTCGCCACTAATTGAGTTAAATTATTTACTAAAATTTTTTTAACATTTACCTGGAAAAATAATATTTTGGACGTTCTGAATTTAACAGAAAAAGTATGCCCTAATATATATATAT
>BLKR01009765.1:0-88724 GCA_011170035.1 Teleogryllus occipitalis
ATTACCCTTTGTAATCTGTAAATACGTTTCTCCTATATTTACAAGAGAAAGCTGTATATTGTACAAAAGAAACTAGTGTAGGAAACATTAATGACATAGTAACAACTTACTGATTCATAACATAGTACAACTTACTGATTTTACTGATAAACTTAAAATAAAAAATTAAAACGAAGTTATGAACATTAGAGAAACTTATACTTGAAGATTTATCAAACTTTTGCAATAAAAATACATGAAAAATAGTTAATTGATTTTTCTCCACTAAACAATCAGTTTAGTTATATCCCCAACGTAATTTTGAGAACCAGCGTATTCTACGTTTCAGATATCCACGGCTATTTGCACATGCCCTCAGTTGCTCCTTGATCTGGCCCTTTCTGTACCGTAGCCCTGCTAACACTGTTGTTGCCGCAATGCGAAACACGTAACTTGCTTTGTTGTCCTTCTCGGGTCGTCTTTGAAACGTCCCGTCCCGCTCCCCTGCTGCTGACCTGCAGCCTCGGGCTCATCCTTGGGCTGCTGACCTGTGCTACCTCTCGCACCGTCGGCCGGCTCCCTCCTTGCGTTCCTCTCCGCCGCTTCCCTTGACGCGGCGTCTTCGCGCTAATCAAACGTCCATCCCTTATCGTATACGCTCTCCGCTTGCGTGTCCGTTCGCCGCTGCGAACAGCCTTTCTACTTTCTTGCCCTACGAAGGTACTTCGAAAGAAGAGAAAGTTATGTAATAGTGCGCCGGAAAAAGGCAAACTTTCAGTAGAAAAACTCTTATTGCCGGGCCCAAAACGCAAAAATGGATAAATCCAGTTGTTCATTTTAGAAAAAAAAAAACTCTTATTGCCGGGCCCAAAACGCAAAAATGGATAAATCCAGTTGTTCATTTTAGAAAAAAAATCCTCTAGCACGTGGTGTAGCCAGAATTCATGTTTTGTGGATCCTTAATAACGAAAAATCGATTGAAGGCAAAATGTCTGTCTTTTCGGCTGTAGTCAACTTTATCGCCTAAACCGTTCAGCCGATTTTCTCTAAATCTGAAATTACTCGATTGAAGTAAACGAACTCCAGGTTTTGGGAGTTTCCATCAAATATTTTGATTTTTGAGAGTGCTGTACATGAAGTGAGCATTTACATTGTTAATCGTCGACCCGTGTGGAGAGTCATACGGCGCTTCTGTGAAGAGATGGTATGAGAGGCGAGGAGTTAACTCTGAGGATCTGAGTTCGGGTCTCGAAGCGCAAGAAATTGTTTTGCTGGTTAGAAAAACGGGGTTATATAATAGAGCGCCTCAGGAAAGTCTCTCCGCAATGGCACCTGGGTGCTCGCAACAAAAATTGTGTTGGCAACAGCATGTAACAAAAGAAAACGCAAATACAGCACTCACCACAGTCATAACAGATGTTGGAAGTGTTCTCCCCTTCCCTTGTTTCCGAGTCATCTGTTTGCTACCAACATAAACGCAACTTTTAATAGCAGGCTCTGACTCGGCCCAGTGCAGAGAGATATTTCTGGCGCTCTATAGCATAACATACCGGAGCACTTAGAAATAATGTGATAAAGTGTGTACTTTTATAGCACTACTAATTTCTTTCTTCCCTCGCCTTCCACCCGCCCCGTCTCACGCCATCCTCCGTTCGATCAACGCCTCATCCTAATTGCATCACCTCTCCGCTCCCCGCTCTCAAATCCCTCTTGTCCACCCATTCACCTCGCCCTACCCACCGCACAAGTTTAACCATTGTCACCGCAGTGGCAGACCCTCAAATGTCCGCTCAACTGGCAGTTACGCTAGAGTTTGCGTCCCCCCAAACTACCATTAACTACCGATACCCCCTCCCTGCCTCTAGGCATCGCCCTCCTCACACAAACGTGCTCACGCACACACAAATCCGTACGTCCACACACAATTACACACGCATACACAAGCCCACATTCACACATACCCACACATAGAAGCTCACGCGCTCGTGCACACACACACACACACATGCATGCATTCGTGCTCTGCACGCCCACGGGTCGCGTCCGCATTGGCCGGCGGCGTTGGCGCCTCCGCCGTGTCCCTGTTTATCCGTCCGCTTAGGTAAACGCGGACTCCGCCAAGTTTTCACTGCTTCTGTTTGTATTCCAGTTAATCGATGTGCAGCGGAAGTGTTTGTTTTTCCGCACGAGTGCGCCGCGGGCGCGGGCGCCGCCCTCGTTGGAATTTATTTTGGCGCCCGCCGAAGCGAGGGCCGGCTCTCTCAAAGGGCGATCGGCCCTTGAGGCCCTCGGGCTCTTGGAAGCACTCAAGGGACCTCGGTGGAGAAGCCTCTCGGACAGGTATTGCATTCGGGTTTATTGGGTTCCCTTTACACAAATAGTGGGTTAAAAGTGCAGGTTTAATAAGTCTCGTTAAATAAAATGCCTCAGCCTCTGGTGCTTGCCTTCTACCAGTGGGACGGCGGTCTGCTACAGGTACCTCAGAATGCATATAAACTCTTTTAGGTCATGTGGGGAGAGGAGGGTAGAAACGCATTTTGTTTTCAATGAGTACGTGGAGAAAAATCTCACATAATACGTTTCACAGTAGGCAACTAATTTGTAGGCACTCATCTTCAACCAGTGATCAGCAGGTACACGAAGTCTTACGAGTGCGACCGAACGTGTAACTGCCAAGTACCACTGCACGATGAGTAGGAGGCGGATTTTGATGACATAAAACATCGCCAAAAATGATCAATAAAATGCTCTTAATATGCTTTAAAAATCCCTAAAACTAAAGAAAAATGTAAAAAATTAAAATCAGTTCGGAGGAACAACTCAAGCTGTTGGATATGTTACTGATGTTATCGAGGCTCCTTCCATTCGTTCGGGTGAACTCAGCTTGCAAACTTCTGGTTTGAATTGTTCTTTACTAGGAAAAATCTATCTTCCCAAAATCGGCCCAACCGACAAAGGCGATGATATACGTCACAAAAATTACATACAACGGCTGCCAAAACAATTTCTGAGCGAGCAAATAGAATAGGCCACAGAGTAAATCTGTGAAGAACTTTTGTTGCATCATGTAAATATAATTTGACGCAAGTACCATTAAAAATGACATTAAAATGGATGAAATCGGCAAGAAATGCATTAAAATGACGAAATATGGTAAAAATGACTTATTAGTCGAAATCGACTAAAAATGCAAAATAATGACCTACAAAAATGGGTTATTTCCTTTTGTTACAACATAAAAAGAATTTCTATACTAAACGGCCTTGTTCTAAAGCGAATTCTCATTAAAATACACCCCCCAGTGATGAGTTACCGACCAATGACACCAATATGCCACATGTAACCTCGTGAGATACATAAGATTTTCAATCACACTTTAATTGTGAAAAAGTTATCATCTGTGAACCGCCTTCATACCGTAAAAAGTTATTTACATGTAGAATTTTACATTTATTCTGAGATGCAGATACATCACACATGTACAGAGAACGCGTAGGAAAAGAAATTGCAATACTTTTCTCAGGGTTTCTCCATTTTACTCTTCTTATTTCACCGGTTCTGTGTCATCTTCCGCCCCCATTATTACACAATTACCTTTTTATTTTAAATTTCAATGTAATGTTCTCATATTTATGAACAAATTAAAATCCGTTTGTAAAATGTAGCTAAAAAATAATTATAAAGTTCGACACAAATACGAAGAGCATGCATAAGCAGAACAGTTCGGAAGGTGCAGCCAGGGGCCTTCCCACTTCTTCCGTTGAAAGAGTTCTACGACTTTGTACTTCCTCGTGCTTTCCCTTCCGACTCTTCTTTGCGCAGCTTGGGGGCGAAGAAGCGTCCGACTTGGCCCCATTCCCTGCGCTACCGCAACAGTGAGCGAATATATTCCAACCTCTCGCAGGCGACTTCACCGTCCTAACCCTTCTGAAAATTCTCTTTAAACACATTTCAATAGGGAACTTTTTAAACGAAATCAGCGCCTATTCAGACCGCTCCAAAGCCAACCCGAGCCAAGTCCGAGTAAACGGCGTCTAGACGGAACCTCGCCGAGATTCATGGGGCCGTGATCAATATTGCAAACAGAAGACGCACGCCGCCCGCCGCCTTTGTGACTCCTGACTGCGGCGCCAAGTCCCGCTGCAAAGGATTGGTTTGCATTTAACGAAGTCCGTCGGAGATCCCCGAGTTCGCTCGGAATTCTTGCTGCTTTCAGAGGGAGGATGCAATGGACGGGTTTGCGGCTGGGGCAGGAACATCAGAGAGATAGCGGGACTTGAAACTCATCCGTCGATTATTCCACCGTCTGGTGACCACTATGGAAACTCTCGGAGGGGCAATATCGACTGCCACTATTACGAGAGCATATTATGAAGGTGAAGCAGGTAGAGATGTTGAAAATATTAATGATAAAATGAATAATCTCACATGAATAAGTCTAAAATATAGATTCGAAATAAAACAACGCTTTTTTAGTTTAGACAGCATTGACTGAATTCCACAGTTTACATCAGGCTATGTGCATCTTTACAATGTTTTGGAAGATTAATCAGAACTGTAAAGATTACTGTACGATGTCTTTTCTATGACAAAATGATCAACATTTCTGTATAGACCTGAGAATGGAAGGATATCAATCTTCCGAAACGGTGTAAAGATGTGCATGTCCTGATGTAAACTGTGAAATTCAATACATGCTATCTAAACTAAAAGAGACGAGTTTCATTTCGAATTCAACTCAAAGAAGCAGCAAAAATTCTCTCTAAAATATAATACCTAGAGTTCAACACTAACTATTGAAGTAAAATATCTTAAATCGAATATACTTTCACCGAGAATTAAATGTGGTGTTCATAACACTTCTATGTATCTAATAGTCTCAGTAAATTTAATCGTTTAGTGCAATTTATTAGATCTAAAGACGCAAACCCCCGTACATGAGTTATTGCGTGTAAGAGAATTACCATAAGGTAGCAGAACACACAGATAGATGTAGAAAAAACTTAAAACTTCGTAGATTATGCTGCAAAGAAATGTAGGGCCCACATTCCAACCGCAACACGGGTTACGCTGCAATATACATTACCATTGTCCAAAACGCCAAATTAATGGTGCTACAACAGCGCATCCTTTCTCGCATTATATGTAACGGCTAAGAAACGTCAGAATGTGCATTTTTTTTCTCACCGAGATTCAAACTCAGTCCGAGACAACAAAGCAACCACGTCTCCGCTACACTTTGCAGATGCTCCAGGATGCTAACTTTTCTCCATGCTACTAAAAGTCTCTTCCATTATTTCTAACTTATGTAATTTTCAATTAATCGAGGATTTCAGCAAAAATTAGAGCTGCGCCGGTCTCTTAAGCGTTATTTACGCTAACCGAGGACAAAGTGTAAAAAAAAGTAAAAATAGAACGCTTTTTGAGAAAATTTTTAAATGTTCAAAAATTTTGAAAGAAAAACGTGAAACTAGCTCTCAAAAATAAAAATATCCGTTTCAAACTCAGAAGGTGATTAATTAGTTAGGGCATCATATTCAATCTTCAGACAAAAGATAGGTTATACTTCTTTTTTTGCTCGCGAATAGGCCATCTTGGACCACGCAGGACATGCACTTGCACGGGCTCAGGATCATTATCACTTGCATGTAACTAATAAGGGAGATCAGCATTAGACAGAATTAGACTTTTATACCTCAGGGTTGTTAGTCCTGAGGGGAGGAAAATGGAATGATGATAATGAAGGATGAATGGACGCCACAAACAGACATACACAAACACACTCATGCCCGAGGCGGGACTTGAACCCGCGATCCTTCCGTCCGAGATCGCCACAGCACTACTGCCTTAGCGATATCAGTTATCCGGACAGGCTCATATATAATAATAATAATACATTATTATTATTATTATTATTATTATTATTATTATTATTATTATTATTATTATTATTATTATTATGTATACCTGTGCGATGTAAAGTATATCAGAGTCTAGCAGTTCCAAGCAGAGTTCCAGTAGAAACTCAGTGTTACTGGATTTCCACTCAATTTTAAAAGAACTTTTTCAAGTGCAGAAAGATTGCCTACTATAAACTATTAATATGTAAATTTTGAATTTGAATCAAATTAGAAAGGAAAACAGAAAGTTGAAACAATCTATGTACAGAGATTGGAAATAACCATTTTATATAGGGATTAACGCGTAAACAAACTAATACATATATTTTCATAAATTACAGCAGAAAAATTACATGTCAGTAGTTGAGATTGTTACCCGCTACTTCTACCTTCAGATAAAATATTTTTTTTATATTCATCTGCCGTCGGTCTTGTATTCGACCAGCTGTTCTGTGGTGTGTTGTTAATAAATAGAACAAAGAAAAATCGAGAACGCAGTCTCTACTGCTACAATAAGAAGGCAACAGACAGGCAAACTTATACAGACCTAAACTTATCACACGTTTGAGAGATGATATTGAGCTTAGACATACTTCCTCCTTAGACTTGTTTGTTTTCTATCGTGTGTTGAATAACATATTGAAACTTAGAAGTTCCTCCACAGCAAAAGGTCAAACGAAGCATATATTCATCACAAGAAGACAGTACCCATTTAAACACTTCCCTTTTTATTTCTCTTGCGTAAATATTTCGTAATTCTAACAAGAAATATTTTTTATAATATCAACGTACGTATATTAAGGTGTATCTCAACAATATTCCTTTTATATATTGTGTATTATGTTAACAATGAGCGATTCAAGTTCAGTTTATCGAATGATCACATTATTATTATGTATTAATTTACTGAATTTTAATTCTCAAAACAAATTCCATTTACATCAATACATCAACCAATGTTTGCGTACAGCATTCCCAAATATTTGTTTTCAGTAATCATATGGGTATTTTGCTTCCCAGAAGTTAACATTCATAATTAAATGTATAATCTCTTTTAATATGTTACGTTTGTATTACAATTACTGTTCCTAATCATTTTGTCAATTGCAGAGTTTTGTACTCTTTTTTATGACGAGTAATATTGAACTGTTGATACATTACAAAACTCGGAGTTTGACGAAAGTATTAATTGCAAAGACAATGGACGAACATAAGAACGAGCTATCGTGTATCATCTGAAATCAAATTAAAAAAAGTAAATACGATCTTGATATTGAAATCGATGTTTTATAATCAATTACATAGCCCACTCATCACAACGAGACAGATGGACGCGGATATTTGAATTAAACTGTAGTTACACGAATACTTCGGCGTGTATCGACCAGCGTAACAAATGCGTTTGAAAATCGTCACTGAAACAAGCTTTCCCAACTCGTTCAATCGAAATATGTCTTCCTGCGAATGCATGTTCACGTTTTTTATCTTGTAGTCTTGACAGGCAGCTTATTGTCGCGACACTGACAATTCATCATTTGCGCTTGCTAAAATCGTAACATTTTCTACATAACACAGAATGTCAAAGAATAAATCTCATCGTAAGATTTAAATTAATATTGGGAGCAGTCCCCCCCCCCTCAGGCAAGACAAACTCTAAGATCCCGACTGGTCTCCCGATGTTTGGTAGAGTAGTACAGTGAGTGTTTGCGTAAGGGGAGAGGACAGGACAAACAAGAGGAAGGAAACATAGCTCGCGATCCGTGGCACGTTTGTAAGAATACTCCTCTGGCAATCGTCATATATTGATCGGAGAAACAGCAAAAAACTAGCGATCGGATCAGTCGAGGGTCAGATTTTTTAGTTTATTTGTTGTCGCATCATCATCGTGATGGTCATTAGCAATAATTGCATTTTACATTTGGTTACAGAAGTAGTAGTGCATAATTATGAAAACATAATTTTTATATTTATAATAATGCTCTTACAATAATTTTGACTCTCACAATAACAGCAATATTTAGGTAATACAAGACATGGAATAAGAATAATAAGTGGGTAACCATGTGAAAAATCTATACAGTTACAATACATAATAAACATAGTCTTAAAGCCAGAACATTTTACATTGGGGATGTATAGAGACATAGTTAGATATCATTAAAGATTTCAGATTCTTTACAAAATTGTAAGATTTTTTCCTGCAAATCCTTGGATTCCAAAATTCATTCAAATACGTCCTCCTAAAGAAACCTCTTTAGGAATGTTTTGTAACAAGGGCACTAGTTAATTATATGGTATATGTTAAGTAGAGTGGAGTTGTTACAATATTTACAAATGAGAGGGGGGCTTTTCTTAAATGGATGGATATGACACAATTTGCAGTGTCCAGTTCGGATTCTAGAAATTAGGCGGGAGGATTCTACTCTAGCGAGTGGTTATATTAGTCCCTTCTATGTAGCTACAATCATCGTGGGGACTCCAACCCCAGAACCTCCCGATAAGGGTTGTTGCGAAAGAAGCGATGTTGCCGCAGAGTATTCGCGAGCGGTGTACGTGATTCGAGATGATCCTAGCAGACACCACGGGCAACAACATTGTTTGGGCTTACCATGGGATCAATTTTGCCTTTCCGTACCATCTGACGATTCTCGCGCGCATCAGTTCATTTTTAATGTCACGAACCAGGTTTACCGATGGGTACCGATGAGTGTCTGAATAAAGAACGCCAATACAAGGATGCTGCTGTACATTTGTTTCGGAGTTACATAATACTGCATGATCATCCAGGTTACGAGAGTATTATGACTCCAATCAGTTCTGATTTACAAACGCACAAATAGGGTTGACTTCCCTATCGTTGTATAAATGGTACATTAACATTATACATTTGTGGTGTTACAAAAACACACTCTTTCTCGCTTAATAAATATCAGTCAAGTAATATTATAATATGGTACATTTCATTATATTAATATGTAACCTGACGTAACTCCCGCTCGTTAAAAAAGTTCAACATTCCATCAGTTTTTTTTGTAACATTGACTTTTTACCTCATGATTAAATCGGTCTAGCAGTGCTTTCTCTAACGACTGTGCAACAATTTGCAATTCTTTGACCCACAAAAATCACCAGCAATTCTCACCAGTGATAAATGTGCTTTGCTTTACGTGGAAGCTATTGTGAATTTGCGGAATTTTGTAGCTTCTTTAAGTGTTATTACACAACAATTACTCGATTTTTTTAGAGTATGATATAATTTAAAGTTACACAATTCATTGAAGTTATGCTGAAAAGAGCCACAACAATCAATACGGTTGAAAAATGCACTGAAACGTGGAGAAATAACTTTTTGAGAAGCAAGGAAAGTAGATATAGGTGGGATGTGGTTGTAGAAAAGTTTTACATATTTACTATAGGGAAAATATGAAACCCTCAAAATATTGTTTCATTTCGTTTAGGACATATTCTTAAAGAATAACGAAATGAGGGACGTTTCCGCATTCTGGAACAATACAATCACTATAACTGTGAACATTTAGTTCAACATGTTTCTAAAAATGAGTTGGAAAGATCGGAACATGTATGTTGAAGGAAACTATGTCAAAGAAATTCTACTGACCAATTAACCTTCAAAACGTAATTGTTCACATTATTATAACCTCTGATTTTTTTGTGAAAGTGCACAAGTGTAAGACTATTTCTGGACACTGCCATTACAGTCACAAATAAACAGCCATCACCAAACTGCCATTACATACAGTTACATTATAAGCAGTCACAAATTTTTGAATTTAAAAGCACTCTTCAAACTGAAAGAACTCACTGATTTAGCGATTTCAACATCTCAGTCCTCTCCACGTTTTTGGTAACTTTGTATGCTGCTCTCCAGTGTTGTACTAATAGGCTCATTTTAGTCATTTTCCATAGACCTGTTATTTTCATTTTCGGTCGTGTTCTCACATGCTATTGGATGTGAAAAATAAATTAATAATGAAACAGTATTTTTATTCTCTCTAAAATAAAATTAGAATCAATTTTGTAAAAAATATGTGTAATATAAGAGAAAATCAAAGTAGCATTTGCACAAGAATATGTGGCATACAATAGAAGAATAGTTGTATTAGATATATCCAATTTTCTTTTTAGAATTTCCAGTTTTCTAAACCAGTGAATATACTTCATTGTGCTCGAGGCTCATTTATTCACAAATTGAAATGTAACTTAGAACAAATGCTTGAGGATTAAAAAAAAAACAGTACCGCAGAATCCTAGAAAGTAAATATAATACAACTTGTTTCATAGTTTATAAACTACGAGAAAACGTTTTGACAGATAATGGAAAATTATGTGAACTTTTTAGTTATGACTTTCCTCTACAATTTGAGATTATTGCTGCATTTTTTTTCTTCTATAGGGTAATGGTAAAATGTCATCGACGAACGTACAAGATCTAAATAATGTTGATTTTTAGACTTCAGAATCAGGGGGTGGTTCTCAATATGACCCTTAGGTATGATGTGGCTACGTTCATGCGTAACCGTTCATCAATTTTTGATGACTTTTATTTGATAGAATATTATGACCGAGTAATTCTGGGTTTAATTTTCATCGCCATTTGATGTGTGTTTTGGAGATGAAGGGAAATCAGCACATAAAAATACACTTTTCGAGGATTATTGCCGCAATGAAACATGTCGTTGAATCCATTCAAATATCTGATATTTCCGAAGATTTATTCATTTTCCTCGTCGTTCATAACCAGACCATATGTGTAAACGAAACGATGAGAATTTCAAAACGCAGTCTCCAGATTTCTCGCAACGGGCTCGATATTCACAATATCCTTGTGCATCGCGCACGCAGGTGCAAGCCATTGCATGTTTATTTTTTAAATATTAAATAACACAAATAACAATAAATTACACTAACTTTTTGTGAGACTATAATTAACTTGCAATTATTGTAGAGGTAGTTTTGTAGTATCTTTCATTTTAGTTTCTCTCTACGGAGTAAAGAGAAAGTTATGTAATGCTGCGAGAAGTGGCCAATTTTCTGCAGAAAGAACTCTTATTACACCGACGTGGTAACCAAAAAGTGGATAAATCCACTTGCTAAATTTAGAAAACAATATTCCCAAATACGTAGTGTAGTAAGAATTCATGGTTTTAAGGTCTTTGATACTGAAATGTTGATGGACGGCAAAACTGTCCGTCCGTCCGTCTCTGTGAACAACGCTAACGGCTAAACTGTTCCGCCGACTTTCTCCAAAATTCATATTCTCCAATTGTGTCGCGACCCCTTCAATTTGAAACATATATTGCGATTTTGCAACATACCATGCCCCATTTTTCAAATTTTCAAAAACATTGTGCATGGTCTCACGTTCGTTGAAACCTGATTTTTCGAAAATTGCAAAAGTTCAAAATTTTGTCTTTGAGTCTTCATACAACTAAAATATTTAAGATAGAGATTTTTTCCCTTAATGAAATCTGTTCCTTAAAGATAGATTTTGAAATAAGGTCACATAGATTTTTTTTGAAAATTTGAGTACTTTTCGCGTAATTTTGCGTGAAAATACAGGGGAGACATTTCGGACTGTTTTAGCACCACTTGTTTGATTTGGGATCAGCTGGCTTCATTGTAAAGTTAGCTGAATATCGATTTTTGAGAAAAGTTCAAGAGTCTCAAATTTCCCGATAGATCAATTAATTGACCTAAAATTATGATCAAGTTTTCTTCGTGTTCTGCTATAGTGCGTGAGACAGCTTTATGGACATCCTACAAAGTGGGATTAGTCTGTGAAGGCTGCGCCCGGCTGTTGAGTTCCCGTCGAGTTCCTTCTTGGTGCTACTATTCGATAAAACTCTATACATTTTTAAAGGCGGAAAATAGATAATTATCGGAATTGTTTGGTAAATATCGATACCCTACAAAATGTTGACACTCAGTTTCAATGCGAATAGCAAAGTTTTCTTTTTTACTTAGACATATCATGGAAATTGGAACGACTGGGCAGTTTTAAGGCAAAACGATTCAGAGAATGTCTTCATAAATGAGCAAGCCTCAGATCTGGGAGTATTTTAAAAAGAAAGACAGCAAATCCGGTGTTAAATGTTCTCATGGAAGAAAAAACACAAGTGAATTGTAATTTTTTATGCATAAATAATTTTTAGTAAAAATGTGTGGTCGAAACCAGAGATTTATGGCACTCGGCGTACCGCTGCTGACTGCTTCAGTACATAAGCCTTAAAATCAGAATAGAAATTTTCTTTTAGTAATTTGTTATATTAAGATCACTTTAGTCGATTACTTTTCCCTCCTTCACACCCCAACCTTATACAAAGCCACTTTACTTTTTCGTAGACGTCAATAACCCAACCATAAAATAAAAAGGCGCGCAAATATGGCATAAAATACTTCCTTACAAGCAAAAACGCTGAAATAACCCCATACATCAGACCACCGGTGAATATTTCCGGAGAAATTTCACGACTTCCGAGACATATGACGTCAGTCATGAGTATTTCCCATTTATATTCAAAAAGAGGATTTAATATGCTTAATATCTCAAATATACTACTCTCTGGCGTTACTTTAATAATAATAATAATAATAATAATAATAATAATAATAATAATAATAATAATAATAATGTAGTTTTCTTACATTATCCCTTTGCAGGGGACTGGAGACAGGAGGAGGAATATTTAAAGTATTTCTGTGTTCTTGTTATACTGCCAGTTTTACAAGGGATTTCAGGAATATCAATACATAACATTCTTCATATTAATTTGAATAATAGAAAGGAGTAGAATTAAAAAGTATAATTTATGGGTGGTAATTTCTGAGGGAACTCCATGTAGGTACATCTTAATATTGATTAAAAGTTCTTTGAAAAATATATATACTTTTAATTTGTAACAATTTGTAACAAAAATATAATATGTGAAAAGTTAACGAAATTTACAAATTATGAAGTTGGAAAAATATTTTGAAAATTATGATTTAATTCTAGAATTTATATTGCTTTCCTCAGTGAAAAAGTGGCAGTTGCTAGACAGGAAGGCTACGAAGAATAGAAACGAGTTCTTTATACATATAGGATGGGGGATGGAGCGCGCAAGGCGAGTGTCCTGTTGTTGAAGACACTGATACGGAATTCGCCTGGAATCTTCCAAAGGAAACAACGGACACAACCGTTCAAAACAGCCTGACTAGTTTTCTCATCCAGACCATGACATCCATCGTCGCAGAGACAGCTAAACACACAGTGAACGACGAGGGTTCGAACGAGGATTCGAATATCCCGGAAGGAAAAGCTAGCACCCTTGCAAATGAATAATTTAAGGCATTTATCAAACACAATCAAAATCGCTCACATACAATATTCAATTATTCTTCGAAATATCTACGCAGTACGGAGTAAAAATAACTTGTGCACTTTATCTTACTTGTTATCGGCAGTGTTCGTACCATTTACGGATAACGTCCAGTAAGAATAAGATGTACAATTCAACGTAGATCCTTTTTATTTCAGTAGACCAGTCAGTCATACAATTTCACAAAACAAGTGAAGACAACCCGTACATAGTTACCATATCACATAGTACACAAAAATACTTATTAAACTAATCTGCAACACTTTATACCCAACCTCAATCACGAAACTGCGTCATGAGCACCAACTCATCTCCGCAGCGTCTCCCCTGAAGCGGGTGCGCAATCTGCTAATGCACGATTTCCGACGGCGGCGGCGAGAAGTCGCGAATGATTAGGAAGAGAGGCAACCCGAGTGCGCGCCGCGAGTGTCAACACGCAATCAAGGCTGCGCGAAGGAGCGCTCGGCGGGAGGCGTCGGAGCGATGATGGAGCGCAGCCTGCGCAAACGCTGCTCGTCGCCCGCGCAGATGCTCCCTCGCCGGCCCGTTCCACGCCGCGCGCAGTGGGCCAGCGACACACGAACACAGCGAAACATACAGTTCTTGACTAAATAAATAAATAAATAAATAAATAAATAAATAAATAAATAAATAAATAAATAAATAAATAAATAAATAAATAAATAAATAAATAAATAAATAAATAAATAAATAAATAAATAAATTATTAAATAAATAAATAAATAAATAAATAAATAAATAAATAAATAAATAAATAAATAAATAAATAAATAAATAAATAAATAAATAAATAAATAAATAAATAAATAAATAAATAAATAAATAAATAAATAAATAAATAAATAAATACGCACGGCTGAGGGAGTTCAGGTCAACAGCCCTTACCACTGCACTGTATCAGTTGGTTTGGATGGTTGAATAGCGATGCCGGGCGCGTCAACTGCTAAGGTCATTAGTGCCGTAAGTGTAGTGTATGTTCCCCCCTCGGGGATGATCTTCTCCCTCTGGATACTGAGATACGGCGCCGTCGTACCGTCGGCTAGCGGGGTTTTCTCCAACCAGGAATCACCACCTGGTGGATCTCCCCCCACCCAGCCGGGCAAGCTCTAAGCTCGCGACCGGTCTCCCGGCATTTTTGGTTGTGTAGTGCATGTTAGTGTGAGTGTGTGTAAATAGGAGTGAAGAGAGGACCAGGAAGGGGAAGGATAGATCGCGCGCGGTCCGTGGCCCGTTTGTTAGGGTAGTGCTCCGACATTCGCGTGGTATTGATCGGAGAAACCACGGAAAACTACCGATCAGAGCAGTCGGCCGCTAGAATTCTGTCCAGACTGCGTCAGAACTCGACCCAGCTATGTAGCTAATGGCGAAAATCCTGCCACTGCGGTGCACCGTCGGGGCTCGAACCAAGGTCCTCCTGGTCAGAGCCACCACAGTGATATCAGTTGATGCCCTGAGCAACCTCTTCCGGTCAGTGTCTCGGTTTGGAAGGTTCTAGGTTCCGGCGGTGGATCTCTTTTTTTTTAATATGTCACTTTACGGTGACAACGTTCCTCTCTCTAGCCAACATTTAGGACGCATTCTGGTGTAAACCCACCGTTAAACCTGGTTTCCTTGCCTTCAATTGGAGTAATTATCAGTTATTCCATTATACAAAACATTATACAGTCCGTCAGTAGTCTTGTCAAGAGGACAGGTAGCATATCCGCGAACGCACCTCTCACATCACAAGCGTTCCTGTGTCACTACCCAGCGGCCACAATTGGGAAGGAATTAGTAGAGTGGTAAGGTTTAGGACGCTTCGCGGGGATCGTACTTGCCCCTGCGAAGCAGGCAAACTCGTTTAGTTGGAACAAATTTCACATGTGATGGTCCGGGAATCGAACCCTTGGTGAAAAACAAGCGACTTCGGTCTGAGCTCACGAGTAACACTGACACTAGCTGGATAGCTAAGACTAATCCGACCGCTAAATGGAGCAGAATTCTAGTGGTCGGTTGCTCTGATTGATAGTTTTCCGTGGTTTCTACGATCAACACCAGATGACTGACGGAGAAGTACCATAGCAAATGGTTCATGGGCAGCGCGCGACCTTTCCTTCCACATCTAGATCCTCTTACACATATATATTCAAACACTGCATATTTACAAGTACAACACTACTGCACATGTCGGAAAATTGATTGGAGGCTTACAGCTTGTCCCTGCTGGAACAATCTTTGCTGGCCTAGGGAGAAACCCTCCGCAAGCCGAAGTCCAGGTCTTACATTCTGGTGGAGGAGATACACCACCACCTTTCGTGTTATAACATGCACTACTCTAACAAAACTAATTATCATAGAAATTGTCGCCCTTGGAAAGAAAATAATGAATCAATTGTCGATACACGAGGAAGAGTGAATAAGTAACAGAGGGTGTAGCGATTACGAGCGCAACTGGAGTGGTCATTAGTCGCTGGGGTGAATTGAATGTTACGGGAAGTGGCAGTATTACTCCACCACTGTAGCATAAGAAGTAACCCCGACCTACACGTCGGCTTGCGGGAAGATTTCTCCCCTCAAGCATATTCACCGGCAGGGAAACGCTCTAGCCTGGAAAAGCTCTAAGTTCCCGACTGGTTTTTCGACATTTGTGTGTTAGTATAGTACATGTATGGTTAAGTTTGCGTGTAATGGGAGGCTAAAGGACAAGGGCGAATAAGCAAAGATCCATCTCGGACCGAAGTCCATTTGTCAGGTTATTGCTCCAGCATTCGTTTGGTATTGATAGGAAAAATTACGAAAAACTACTGTTCAGAACAACTGCACGATAGAATCCTTCTCCAGTCACTGATTGAATATGTTGGTAGTGTCGAAATCGAGAACGCAAACCCAGGTCACGAACCCTGGAATTTCCCAGTCAATGATACTGCATATACAGCTGTGTTGGTGCTAAGAAATCGTGGGACTACAAAAAATAGAGATCCTTTCTCTTATCGGGCACAACATAAGGAATCAACTCCCTGAATGAACGACAATGAAAAAGCAAGAAGGAAAAGGTATCGCACGTAATACTTTAATAGCTTTCGCTTTGGTACCCGTTCCCATGTCGGTAGCAAGGATCTAATCTTTGCCCTCCGAGAGGAACATAAAATCACTTTGAGTCTGCTAAAAGTAATTATTTCCAAACCATTTTATGTGAAAAAATTTTGTTGACGAACAGTTTAAGAAAAACGGGAAAATTTTTGAAACAATTTAAACAATTGAATGAAGAAATATCTTCAGTTATCGACGAAGCTATCGACGAAGTAGGCATTTAGTAATTGCTTCTACCATAGCTTGAAAAGAAGCCTTAAGACCAATTGCAAACTAATACTTCCACAACTTCTTCACACTTGATCTAATAATCATCGGATGGTTATTCACTTTCTTTCTTCGTACACAATGTTCTGTGTTCTTGAAGAAATTTTAAACTTGTGTCATCACTGAAACAAACTTTGCACAATCGCAGGAAATGAAGGCGCCATTGTCACAAAATTAAACCCGAAGTTCAACATTCAGCGCACATTCAAACTATGGAATGTTCTCGTCTCCTTGGGAGCCTGTCTGCCTTTCGTGGCGTTTATTCCACAATTCCACGCCTTGGGGAGTCAATTCTTGAACGAGGTTTAAGGGATTCTAAAACATAAACGATCAACGTTTCTGTCAATGACATATTCTTCGATTACAACTTTGTTATTCCATTTTACCTTCGTCTTATCAATAACATAACAATAAAGTTACGTATGCATAGTTCTTTAACATAACATCTCTAAAGAAAAATATTCAAATTAGCAACACAGTCTATATTGTCAGCGTGATAAAGTGGCACTTTTATCTCGAATCCGTGCAAGAATCGCTTATTATATTAGTGATATTATATAAGTAAGGACGAAAAGTGAGAAAGGGCATTGAGAATTTCTTATTCCCAGATATCCCCACTACTTCCTGTATGCCTAAATGCGTGCTATGAGTCAGTGCCAAAGGAGGCATTACCAATATCGACAGTCGTAGTCACTAGCCAATCACACTTGAGCGGAAGGAAACCGAATCAACAATTAAAGAAAAATAGTTTAAAATAAAGTTTTTTACATAATACGTAGTCATCTGCGGTTTACTCTCTTGCAAAAATTGTTTCCTGGAGTCAGGATATCTATAATTTATCCCTCGTAAATATAGTTCTACTTCAACGTTATGCTATTTATATATTAAATTGATTCAATGAAAATAAAAATAAATTAACGTTTCTTTTAAATATTGGAAATAACGTAATAAAATGATGATGTGCTCATGTATTCATCAGGCTCACCAATACTCAAATCTAATATTGCTTCAACCAGTTTATATGTAAAATGATCTTCTCCACCGAAATCAGATACGGTCAGAACCTGTCAAAAACAGAACCTGGTAAAAACAGAAAACTGTCAACAACGGAAAAATAGTGGGTCCTGTGCGTTTGATACATAAAATGCATACAAATTTATATGTTAACGGAACCTGTTAAACGCGGGAACGGTCAGCCTTTTTCAGTTAATTTTGAGCTGACAACCAGACGGCTGCGGAAAAGGAAGAGAGAAGAGACCTCAGACGAAAAAATGACCTTCTCAACTGCTTGGGGCACGTAGCGCGAGCCGCTAGATAGAAAATGACAAATTCTTGGAGGGGGAAGCTGCTTCCGATGACATTGTTTCGATGACGTAGTTGTAATGGTGCTGACCTTTCTCTCCCATCCGAAGAGGCTTATGTGAAAAGCTCTGAATATTTGTAGCGGTTGAACTGTTACGAGTCTTAAGTTTGATACGTACAGTGGCTTTAATTCAGTGCTCCGTGAATGATGAGTTCGGAGAAGAAAAAACTCTTGATATTGCATAAACTTGTGGAAGAGTAAGAGAGCTTATGAGGAATCACTGTCCACACAATTTGTGATTTGGAATAAAGAATACACAGGTGTATACATTTTTTTCAAAAGAAAGACTCTGTCATAGACAAATGATTGCAAGGAAAGTCTTTACTTTGCAAAAAACGGGCAGCTAGAACATGGAACGAGAGAGTTAACGAACTCACATGCTGGGAATAATCCGTCACAAGGCAGGCAAATTACGTGCTGGTTTCAGGGCCCTTTGTATAAGCCAATGCCATTGAAATTACTCCCAAGTTAGGAAAGAAATTTTATGGCTTCAAACGGAGGGTTGGAATCGTTCAGGAAGAGACATAATTAATGTACGTCAAATTTATAAAGTATGCCAAGACATGTCTTGCAAGCAAGCTAGACTACATGTGGAGAAGCAAAGGACAGAGACCACAATGCAGCAAGTGAGTGGCCGAGCAGAATTCCCGAGATCACATCTGGGTAGAAGATGGACATTTTTAACTGTGTCGAAACTGTGCCGTTGCATGTTGTTAAAAACATAACTATTTTGCCGCGAAGAGCATTTTTCACCTTAATATATTTTGAAAATCTGGTAATAACGGAAAACTATTTAAAGGAAATTTCGACCAGTCCCTATTCTTCCATTATAAACAGGTTTGACTGTATTCTGATAGATGGTTGACACATTTTGTACGAACTTGTAATAAGTAAAAGCGCCCTGGGATATTGCGAATGGGCGGGGGTGGGAGCACGTGTAACGAAAGGGGCACTTTCCGTCGTTACCGAGTGCAGAGCCACTGTGCGCCGTCGGGGATCCCAGCGCGGGCGAGGCTAAGTGAGAGGACGTCCGCGGCCGAGTATTTGGAATGCAAATGCCACGCGCGGCGCGGCACGACGTCGCAAACGCACAACTTCTGGGGCAACTGCTCCGCACGAGTCACACCGCCGGCCAATCAGCCCCGCCCATCGCTGCCACCCTCGCCATCAAAATCTCCACTATCGCCGCCGCTCACCCAGCCAGTGGTGCCGACGACCCCGTCGCCGCTGCCTATCCTTCCCCGACTCCGCCGTCGCTGTTCCCGCCAATTTCTCCTCTCGCTCTCTCGATGGTCCCAGCGCCACCACCGCCACCGTCACCCCAAGGGTCACTATGATTTCCGACGCAGCTCAGACCGCCGCCCTTATCGCCCAGGCGTGTGCGGCTTCCACCCGCTTGTATCGCCTCCCACGCATCCATCTCTCACTTCCTACCGCCCCCGCATCCACCGCCATTGGACGGCTTCATCTCAAGCTCTCATCACACTTATTGATTGATTGATTGCTTGTTAGTGATTCCCGGCCCGTCAACTACTATGGTCATAAGTGCCGTACGTGTAGTGCGTGTTTTTGCTCGGGAGGTGGCGGTAACCTTCCCTCGCTGTACGGCAATCATCACCCCTACTGATTTCTCCACCTCCGTCATCCACACTTATGGCCATTCCTCCATTGCCCCGCCCTCATCGCCCCGCCTCCATTTCCCCGCCTTCATCGCTCCGCCATCATCGCCCCGCCTCCATCTCTTCGCCTCCATCGCCCCGCCTCCATCGCCCCGCCTCCATCGCCCCGCCTCCATCGCCCCGCCTCCATCGCCCCGCCTCCATCGCCCCGCCTCCATCGCCCCGCCTCCATCGCCCCGCCTCCATCGCCCCGCCTCCATCGCCCCGCCTCCATCGCCCCGCCTCCATCGCCCCGCCTCCATCGCCCCGCCTCCATCGCCCCGCCTCCATCGCCCCGCCTCCATCTCTTCGCCTCCATCGCCCGCCTCCATCGCCCCGCCTCCATCGCCCTGCCTCCATCGCCTCGCCTCCATCGCCCCCGCCTCCATCGCTCGCCCGCCTCCATCGCCCCGCCTCCATCGCCCCGCCTCCATCGCCCCGCCTCCATCGCCCCCGCCTCCATCTCCGCCCCCTCGCCCCGCCTCCATCGCCCCGCCTCCATCGCCCCGCCTCCATCGCCCCGCCTCCATCGCCCCGCCTCCATCGCCCCGCCTCCATCGCTCCCATCTATATCCTCGTTTCATCGTCCCTTCCCATTCTTTAGCTGTATCAGCCCTACCCATAGACCCACCTTTATCGTCCCCACTTATTGCTCCATTGCCCTATCCGTGGCCATCTCTGCTCACGTGGTTCACGCTTGCCTAATCACCTTCCCACCATTGCCCCACTGCCTCTGTCTCGTGCCTCCACCGCCGCCTTCGCCATCGCAAACCGCCCGCGGCGCCGGGCGTCGGACGAGAGCGTAGACGAGGTGCCTATTACCCCGGTGCGGGCGCGCGCCCTTGATGCGGCGAGGGCCTCTGCGCCGGCCGCCTCCCCCGCCACGCAGAGGGCGCGCTGCAATCGGGCGCGCGGAAGAGCGCTCCACACACCCGCTCTTTCTAATTGACTCGTTGAGGTTGAAGCCGGGCAATGCAAACACTTGGAGCTATGGATGCCGTGTTTTGGCCGTAACTTGTGCGGATAACAAGTGGCGCGCCAATCGGATCTGCAAAGATTCGTGTGCTGAAGAGGCTGCAATTAGTGAGCAGGTGAATGTTACCTACTAGAAATAATGTGGATGACGCGTATGTATGAGATTATAAATATTCTCTAAAGTCAAAATATTGCTCTCCATTGTTCTAATGAATAATATCTGTATTGCGTATTTCTGGAGGACTTAGTGATAAATGATCATTTTCTAAGGGAATTTTACCTTCTAACAATTCAATTTTCATTACAATAATTTATTTTTCATTGTATACTCGAGTATCATTCAAAATTATTTATAAATATATTGTAAGATTACGTACTGTCCTATTTGATACTTACAATCGATAATCATTAAATGCGTTTCAACAGAGATTTTCAGAATAAAAGTTCTCTTGCGCATGTAAACTAAAGACTTATTATTTAAAATTATTTATCCAGTTGAGTTCAATTTGCTAAAACACATGCACTGTTTTTTTAAAATTTGTAAAGCGTTGGAATAAAACATTCTAATAAATCATTAGCATATTAGTTTAAAACTTTTTCAATATTGAAAACTTAAATCCACTGTGCATTAAATTCATTTAAAGTATTTATGCCTACTCTTCGAGCACTTACGTAATTTTAGCAAATGCTTCATTACATGAATGAAAAATTACTTCCTTTAGCGACATACAATATTTCGACCTTTAGGTGTTTGAGATTTTCATTTCCTTCTAGAAATTATTTCATGGAGCTTCTACATCGTCTCCGTTGCTAAAAATAGTTAACTCGTAAATAAAATCCAACTTCACTCTCTTGTACGAAATTTTGCTGCAATTTATTTACATTTTAAAAATATTCTGACTGATTTTTCAGATCTCACGTGATACAAAATTCTCATTTATTGCTCTATGCTCTACAATTTTGCACAGCATCTCATACCACTTCGTGTAAAATTTTCTTCTTTGCTTTCAATGGTAGCCATTAAATAGCTGGTAACAATTAAATATGATACGACGGGAGTATATTAGGCCTATTCATTAGGCCTAAACATTCAAGGAAATGATCGACGCGGTAGTATAGTGGTTAGAGAAAATGGGCGTAAAGTAGGATATCCGGATTCGAATAAATCGGGTTGTAAGTTCTTTGAACACAGTTAAGCAAATCGAATACGTCAATTCAAACTGATATATATATATATATATATATATATATATATATATATATATATATATATATACATATAAAGAATTTAAAATTTCCCTTACCTACTTGAATAATTTTGTAAAAATGTATCTTTATACCATTTCATAATTTTTTAAAATATTATTTTTTTGTCCAAATTTTGAAATGCACACGTTGACACCTTTTATGAGATAGAAAACAACATGAAGTTCTAATTGCATTTCTGCATTTTTTTAACGTGAAAGTTTGATCTATCTACAATTTCGTACAGCGTGCCATCACGGGCACGCTAGGCAGATAAGTGTTAATTATATTTTAAATACTTTATCTGTAGATCAATTTGAATTATCGTATTTGATTTTCTATTACAAGTAATACATCTCAAATACATCTCTAAAAGTTGTTAAAAAAATTAAAAATGTATTAATTATTTCTTATCCTATTCAAATCATATTGTGGTGTTTAATGCATTTTTCATTTTGGGCTGTCACAATCTGACGAGAAATCACTGGCGGTTTCTACGTATATGCCTTCCATCGATACGAGCGCTATTTTTCGCCTGTCGCAATGCAGTAATTCGCGTCCAGTGTAATTCGGAGATCAGCGGTGTTCCCCTCCCTGGCCCGGCAGCGCCTCCCGCCTGTCGCGTTTTAAACACTTTGTTTGATTCAAGCCCCGTCGCGTGGCAATCCGAAATTAATTAATGCATAACCTGACATGGAGTTTTTTTGTTTGCACATCCGCCTTTCGCCAGGGTTCAGCACATTTATACGCATGAGCATTAAAGTATTAAAGCATTAATTCATTTCCCGGCATGTGCTCAACACAGCGAAGAACGTTCGTTTTCCCGACTCTGTTCTGCAGCCTGGAATGAATTAAGAGACCTACGTTCTGGTGTTTATTTTCGGTCTATCAAAAGTGATTGTTTCCGCGGCGCGAACGAACGTATAACTAACATTTATTGAACAAATGTCAGGGGACCAGTACTCGTATTTGAAAACAGTATGTGGCTTAAATCGATCGTCACCCAGCCAAATGATTTGTTTAAGAAAATAACAATACATTAGTTAAAGAGAGTGGTAACCACACTCTTTTACAAGAGTGGTAAAAATGACATTTTTACTGTTGTGAAGGATGTAACACGACACCGACAGGTCTCAATCCTACCAGCAAAATAAAGTCATTTTTACCACGTGTGTCATACCCTATTTTTTAAAGTATTCTTGACTTTCATTTTATTTCAATTCGAGTATACAAATCACTCTGCTGGGTACCATATTACATTAAGATCAGCAGCAGTTAATGCGGCCAGACTAAAGGTTTTTGTTTTCTTTGTTACATTCGCAGTTTGATGTGCAAATTTGAGCATCGTCTCTCCTTTAGCGCTAGTGCTAAAAACTGAACTTTTAGAACGCTCTGAATGCTATAAAAGTAACTTCTTTTACTAATGGGCGTCGAAAAATATTATTTTAGATCTGCATGGTTATTCTCATCGCTTGCACTTCAAGTTCAGCAGAAAACACTACTCTAGTGAATAAGCTCCAGTCTCACAAACCCTCACGCTCCAAGAAGCAGTCCTGTGTGCAACGTGATAGAAAAGGAAACGAGAACGTATTGCGAGCCAGAGAAATGCTTTTGGAGCATTGGAGAGAAAATACAAACGATTTCTTGTTCTCGTAAATTCCCTTCGCTTTTTGTATCCTGTTTTTCATTCTTATTTTTATTTAACATGCGAAAATATGAGTAATCACACAATAAAATGCGTCAGTGCCTAGATTTTCATACCACATAAAAGAATAATTTTCTTGCCATCTCTCTACAGAGATTTTATAAAATTGTTTTTTTTAATATTCTCTTTCAACTGTTTTCTATTGATAGTTTCGCAATTGTGCTATTCTGTTGACTCTTTGTAAAGGTTTTAAAACTAGTTCCTTGTTGTTTTTGTTTAAATCAATCATCATCAAATAAATATCTTTCTATAGAACCTCCCAATCAAATATTGTATCTGTGTGACAAATACAACTAGAGGTGCTGCAGAATGGCACAGACTTTCTCGTATCAATTTTTTCTAATTTCCTTGGTGTGGTTTGGCTTTAAGGTCGTGCTCCATTCTCTTGCCAGCTGCCATCTATCGTCGCCGAAAGTACATTTTTTGATAATTTCTCAACCTTTTGCTTTCCTAGTAGTACATCTGAATCATTACTTCAAGAATATTAAACAAGAGTAAAAAATAGTCCTAAATAGAAGTTTTCATTGAAAAATTCGTGGTCGTTTTAGGAAAATGGTGATAAAACTTTACTATAAATGAGAAATGTAAGCTCATTTTCACCGGAATCTATTGAGTTTTCGAAAAATTTCATTTGAAGTCATTTGAAGCTCTTCCACTCAAAAATGTAATAATGCATCCAAATCAATGGAAATGTCCATATTAACGGCGTGAGAGGTATTTCAATAAAATTACATTTGTGTAATTTTTGAAAAAACACATCTATACACCAACACGAACTTTACGTCATACGAAACCGTTCTATTAGCACTATCTATTGGAAATATTTGAAGAAAAAATTGAACCCATTTTTGAGAAAATAGTGTTTGAGCGTTCCTGAAATGGACGAATTTTGTCCTCATTTTAATAGAAAACTGTTCAGAGTTTGAGAAACTTTATTTGACATTATTTAAAGTACATGTTCTCATAAATATAATAATGTGAAGAATTCGCATTTAATGTAAGTTTTACAGACGTGAGAGACAAGTCAAAAAAGTTTAATTTTTGAATTTTTTGAAAAAACAAAAGAATACAGCAATATGGCGTTTATGTCATTGCATAGGGTTTGCTTGGCACTAACCTTACTAAAATGTTAAAGAAAAAATTGGAGCGGTTTCTGAGAAAATCTTGTTTTTGTTATTTTTTTAAAATTGCAAATATTACATGCACTATTGCACGAAAACTACTAAAATTGAAAAAATCTACATGAACTATTTGAAAGAACTATTTATGCACAACCAATTTCATTTGAAGGAAAAATCCATGTCTTCAATTTTATAGTTGTAGGAAAACGCCAAAAAATTCAAACTTTTGCAATTTTCCAAAATTTGGAGTTCACCGTGAAAAATCAGACCTATATAAGTGTATTTATCTCTTATCTTACAAGACATTTAAAGAAAAAATTTGGAGCCTTTTTGAAAAAAAATTGAAAATGTCCGGGGAACGTCATGTAAAGTACTCCCAAATTTTAAAGAATGCTTTTCAAAATTTTAAAGCTGAAGCTAGAGCCAGATAGACAGGGGATTCTTCAATTTGGAGAAGATCGTACGAATGGTTTAGGCGCTAGGAGTGCTCACAGACGGACGGACGGACGGAGGGACAGACAGTCGGGCAGACGGACGTTTTGCTTCCAATTGCTTTTTGGCATCAAGGACCCACAAAACAGAGATTGTAGCTACGCCACATGTTAGAGAATTTTTTTTCTCTTGATTTAGCAACTGGTTTTATGCACTTTTTCGCCACCAAAGCCCGGCAATGAATTTTTTCCGCCGAAAATCCGCCGTTTTTTTCACGCAGCATTACATAACTTTCTCTATACTACGTATATTACTCCGTATATACGTATCTGAACGAGAAAGTAAAAATATTGTATTCCCTCATTTCAATCATGATAAAATAAATGGTATTAATATTTGCAGTCTTCAGCAACTTATATAAAACAAGGAAGGAAAAGATCCCTCAAATTAATACTATAGTTCCATTTGTGATATTCGAAAGTTCTTTGTTTTTCCCCTAACGATGTTTGAAAGCTTTGCGTTTGGAAATAAAACTTACTTAGCTTAACATTTACAAAATAAATATATTGAAATGGAGAAAGGGCAAAGTTTATTGTACTGAAGACGATATTATTATATTTGTTTTGATATTTTGTTCACACAATGTACATTAGAACATTTTCATTAATAATAAAACAAACATTGCTGATTTCAATTTTTTAAATGACATTTCATTTAAATGAAGTAGTAATTTATGATTATTTCCACCTCATTTATGTTTTGGGAATAAGTTGCGGAATATCTAGCGCATGGATAAGAAAATGAGTTCTTTCATCAAAAGAGAATGAGATACGGATATGCCTTCACTAGAAATATACGAAAGAACAGAGTTTACAAAACTGATCTAGTTGTAAAACTCTTTGAACAACTATTTCGTAAGAAACATAATAACGGAAATAAACAAATTTCGCTTTTCTGCTTGATTATTAAATTATATGTTTTTAATGTAGAAGTTGAAAAGTTAGAAGTACCGTTAGCCATGAAAACAAACTCCGCTCCTTTACTAAGTCGTTTAAACCGGTTAACTTTAAAATATATTTAGAACATTTAGTAAGAAATAAAATGTAGCATCAGTACCTAGCGGAGAATATAATTAATGGAGTGTCAGAAATGAAAAGCTGAAAAAATGATGATAATAATACGTAAAATGATCAAAATGATTATCAAAATGACCGATTACGAGTATACGCGAGTATCCTTGCTCGCAAGTTGTTTACCGTACTAGGAAGAATTCCAATCTAAAAATAATCGTCTGGAATCATCTGGAAGATAAGCCTGGAATCTCTTTGTTTTTGGTTCGTGTTTTCAAACACCACGTGAGGCATTGATGCTGTCACAAGAGTTATGCACACAGCACGCACCAACCAACAAACAAACAAACCACCATTAAGGAACTCCCATACAATCATCAAAATCATATATCATTTATCATCTATCACGACATAAGAAGCTCATACACTCTGAACATCGTTGGAAACTTGGAATACGAAACTGGAAAAAAAAATATTGATCAGGGAGTTCCCTGGAAGAGGTTGAAATTATGCTCTTGAGAGCAAATTCCATAAAAATGGGGTTTAATAAGATTGTAAGCCGTGCCTCGATCTCGACCTTTCTGCCCGTCCCAGCGATGAGGCTCGTAATGTGAATAAGTTTGCAGCCCTGAGGCGGCAGGGAGCCTTTCTCGCTGTTCCTGCGTGAGCCGGGCAGCCGTGGACGCCGTTGCCCCTCCGCGGAGACCACTTTGCGCCGCTCGTAACGCACGGCCATCGCGGGGGCGGGGAAGGGGAGGGGAAAGGGGCGGAGCCGAGCAAGAATGCTCGAGGGGCGGGGGCTGCGTGGCTCGAACGGGTCGAGGTTGGTGAAGACGGAACGGGAACAGTCCCAGTGCCGGGGGCGGACAGTGACCAGGAAAAGGGTAAAGAGATGGAGGCTGGGGCGGGGGAAAGTTTTGCGGGCGAGAGGCTGAGGAAAGGGACTGAGCAGAGATGAGGATGTGGAGGAGGAGTTGGGGGAGGGAAGAGATATCGGGAGAGAGGTACAGTCGGGGGGAGGTAGGGCGGGGCAGAGGTAGGTTGGAGAGAGATAGGGTGGAGTGGTACGGAGGAGGGAAACTAAAGTAGGGGAGAGATAGAGAGGGGAAGAATGATAGGGCGGGGGAGTGGTAGGATGAGAGAGAGAGGTAGGGCGGAGGAGATAATGGACAGGGGCGAGATATGACAAAGAAGACTGGTATGGCAGGATAGAGGTAGTGCGGAGAGAGATAAGGCAAGGGAGAGGTAGGACGGGGACAGGTACGGCGGATGAGAAGTATGGGGGGAGGTAGGGCGCTGGAGAGGTAGGGCGGCGTGGGAGAGATAGGTCAGAGAGAGAGAGCAGGGCAAGATGGTGCATAGGTGAGGTGGTGCGGGGGAGAAGGAGGGGCTGTGCAGAGAAGGGGAGAGGGAAGCGGCGGTAATAGAGGTAAGGCGAGGGACAGAGGGAATATAGCGCGAAGATGGGTGAAATGGGGTCAGAGAAAGGAAAGGAAAGGCGGGAAAGAGGTGGTGTGGAAAGTAGCGGGGAAGAGGAGGGCAGAGAAGAGGCTGGGGAGAGGCGGAGGAGAATACGAACGAGAGGCTTGATGTGGAGCGACGAGAGAACTGTGGAGCTGGGGAGAAGTGAGGGCGAGAAGAGAAGAAAGGGGGAGGGAAAGTCTAAGAGGAAGTGAGGGGGGAGATGTGTCCGGGAGACAGGCGAGAGTGGAGAGTTGGCAAGGACGTGGGTGTAGACGATGTCGGGCGCGGAGCAGTATGCCGGGATGAAGAGGGCAAGAGCAGAGCAATTCGGTCGCGGGGACGGGGTGGCTGAAGACGAACTCGCTTCTGTCTAGCGTAGAGTAGCACTTGGAAGAAAAGGGCGGTGCCAGTTGCATGGGCGCCAGGATAAAGTACACGAAGTGAAGGTGGGATGGTTACGTCGGAAGTTATGTAAAGGAGAGAGAGAGGGGGTTAGATGTCAAGAAATCTCGGCCAGTACCTGGCCAGAGAAGGGATGTAATGGAAAGCAAATGCCTGGAGGGCATTGAGCAATGTTTCAGAATAAGACAGAAAACGAAGTACAAAGGCAGAATAATTTTTTCTACGGTTTTCAAGTAATATATAACTGGCACCCTTTTTAAGCAATATTTTTTCTTTTCTTCGGTGGTTTTCTACAGAAAATGAGGATTATGGTAACAAACATTTTCTTCTCCGAAGAATCCTCACGCAAAAGTTGTGAGAGGAGTTACAGGAAACAAAAATTCCTTATAATCGATTGAAATTCATAAAAATACTCTAGTTTAAATAATAATAAATAAACTAGGCTCTGGATGACCTACGAAAATGATTTAAAGTCATGAAGCTATTATTCAGGCTATATTTTCTAACGCATTACTACAATTTTTATAATAACGTTAAAACATTATTGATTGATTGATTTGTTCGTGTTATCTGCGGCGCGTCATCTGCTTTGGTATTAGCCCCGTAAGTGTAGTGCATTTTTTCTCGGGAGATGGCTGTGATCTTCCCCCGCTGGATGGCGAGATCCGGCGCCGACCTACCGATGGCGAGCGGGGTTACCCCCTACCCAGGACTCTCCCACCAGCGGGGCACCGCCCCAGCCGGGACTCTCTAACCTCCCGACCGGTCTCCCGGAATATGTGATAGTGTAGTGCATGTTAGTGTAAGAGTGTGTGTGTGTGTAAGGCAAGAGGATAGGATAAGGAAGAGGAAGAAAGGATCGCGGTCCGAGGCCCGTTTGGTAGAGAACTGCAACGGCTTTCGCCTGGTGTTGATCGGAGAAAGCATGGAAAACTACCGATACGAGCAGCCGGACACTAGAATTCTCCTCCAGACAGTGACTGAATTCGACCTAGCTGAAAAGCTAGTGTCGAAAATCCTGCCGCCGTCAGGACTCGAACCTAGAACCTAGGACCTCCCGAACAGAGATGCAACAGTGACATCATTTGATGCACTGAGCTACCGCTCCCGGTTTAAAACACTATTGTTTAAGCTTATTTTTAATGTACGAATATTTTTATTCCAAATTAAAAAACAACTTTTCCTTTTCCAAAACAATTGTATTAGGTTCGTTCAAATCTTTGCAAGAAAATTACATTCAGCATCAACTAAAATATTCAAGAAAGTATTATTAAAAGGAAATTCAGATATGACTTTTATTCCCTTTTTCAGCACAAAATAAATATAAATCTTGTTAATTTTCAGTTTAATGGATGCTTGACATTATTAAATTAAGCCGTTTGTTCCTCTTTAATATCTCTTATATTCTCCTCTCATTCAGGAAAATGTTACCTCCATAACGCAGATTCCAGGATCTCATTTGTTTCACATGGAATTCAGGCAATGCAATTTCAACTCTCCTCCAAAATATCTCTCTCCTGATCTTCAATTAAACAAAAGTTTTATAATTGCCCAGTGAAAATGAAAACTCCAATTATGCCATCATCCCTTGTTTTAAAAAACACGTTATTTATTTACATCCTCTACATCAAATAATAGTAAATCTCTAAAAATGGCCATGTTAAATTAAAGCATTCATTCCGCAAAAATACACAGTGCAGAAATAACATTATTTAATCAGATTAACGAGCTCACTGCCAATAGTTGAATGTGGAGGTTCGATTATTCTTTTTCCTCCTTCTTTCCCGGATTGTGTTGTGTTTTCTTCCCCCTTTCCTTCGCAGCTTCTGAACTCATTTCGCGCCGAGCAACGCAATCCCTCTGCTGCGGGTGGTGCGGCGGAAGGGAGCCGAAGGGGGGCGAGGCGGCGAGGAGGGCGAGAGGCGGAGTGGCGTCGGGGACGAGGAGGGCGAAGTGGCGGGGAGGACGAGGTACGCGAGGCGGGAAAGGGGGAGTCGCGGGGAGGGGTGCGAGGTGTGAGTGGCGTGGGTTGGCAAGGGGGAGCGAAGGTAGTGGAGGAGACGGGGGCGAGGAGGCGGGTGGATACGAGGGGAGTGAGGGGGCGAGTTGAAGGGGACCGGGGGTGGCTAGGGGAACGAGGGAGAGGGCGAGGACGGCAAGGGGAGAGGTGGCAGGGAGAGCAGGAGGTAGAGGGGGAGGGGGGCAAGGGGGGTGTTGGCGAAGGGGGCGGGGGTGGCCGAGGGTGGCGCGGTTCTGGAGGGCGAGTGGTCGAGGAGAGCGAGGGAGCGGGTGGCGAGGAAGGGGGGAGGACGACGAGGGGGGATATCGTGGGGAGAGCATGGTGGAGAGGGGGAAGGAGTGGCGAGGGGGAGTAGCAGTGAAGGTGGCGGGGGCCGATGGAGGGGGAGTGGTGGAGGGGAGGGAGGGAGGCGTGGGAGGCGAGAGGAAGCAAGAGCAAGCAGGCCGGGCGATGGGAGGGGCGAGGAGAGACGTAAAGCAGCGTTCGTTGCGGGCGAATATTTCCGGGCGCGTCGCGCGAACAAAGGGCGGCAGGTAGTGGCGGGCGCCGGGCGACGCCGCGCCTTTTGTCGACGGTGGCGCCGCGACGCTGCTCCGCACGCCGCCGACGCCCTCCTGCGACGCCCCGGGTGGGGACCAACCGCCCCGACGCCCTTTCGGGATGCTCGTGATACAAGTCGGAAAATGTAAAACTGCTTATCTGCTATTGCAGTCAATAAGCTCTATCGGATAAAATATCTGAAATCTGATATTCAAATGTAAAGTTTCTAAAATATCATTTAATTCAATTTTGTTCATTTCTGGCTCAAAATGTTCTTATAAATTTTAGTTTAACATATTTGTATGAGTAATTATTTGAGAGTGATTGTTTCTGGATATAAAAATATGTGTTAGAATGTATTAATTCGTCCAGTAAACTGTTTTTAATGAGAGCAATAAGGCTTTTAAAATTCCATATGTACTTCTTACGGACGTTTAAAATTACAGCCCGCCCAGGTGGCGTCGGAGCAGTGTTGGCGTTCGTGGAGGAGGGAAGGGCGTGCGGGTTCCCCCCACCCCATCCCGCCATCCTCTGGCGCGGGCAGCTAGGCGGTAGCAGAGCGGGCCTCGGACTCACTTGTGAACTAGAGATCGACTGTGATAAAACTGTGTGCTTCGATCCCTGCTTGTTAAAAGGTTATTCTCCTGTGTTTTCGGTATCGATCCAGCTACGTCAAGAACTTCTCTTGGTTTATAACGACTTAGCTTGTTACGGTACATCTTCTGGAATGTTTGGTGAACGTTTCAGGTCTGGAACGATTTTGAAGACTGCTGATAATAAATCTGTTATTCCAAGTGAATTATTAATTTCTTGCATTTTCCCGGTCACATTATAGGGTATTGTGACACTTCCGACCAAAAGTATTTCTCCGCTCCCATTTTGCCCCCTTCCCCTGTGCCCTATGCCCCAACTCGATCGCAACCCCTCCCGCTCCGTCTTTCCACATACCTGCACGCGCTTGGTTGTGCGACTCACTGCGGATCATTCAAATGATCGTTTCCATGTTGTCGCGGCAGGAAGTAATAAGAGCCAAAATTTATTGCTTATTTATCCTTGAAAATAGATTTTATTACATGGGAGTTTTTTTGTTTGTTTTTCTCCCTTTCAAAATTCAAAATTTATTGCTTATTTATCCTTGAAAATAATTATTACATGGGAGTTTTTTTGTTTTTTTTTCTCCCTTTCAAAATTCAAAATTTAAGTAGTATATGACTTAGTGTAGGGATCACAGAATTTTGAAAATGTGCACACAATTCACTTTTCCCCATAGCACGTCATACGCAGTTTTTAACTGTTTTTTTTGACGTAAAATAAATAAATAAATAAATAAATCTCCGACAAAGGTCCGGCGTTCACACATTGACAGTTCGCCGCCCGCCGTTCGCCGTTCTTCGCGCGTTGCTCTTTCCATTGACCTGCCCGTCCGCTTAGGGATTACAAAAAACTCCAGAAACATCGATATTTTTCTTTCGATGTTTTCTTCTCATCGATATTCTTGTTTCAAAAACATCGATTTTTTAAATTTATTTTTTATATTTTTTAAGTAAAGGGATTTAGGTACGTTGTACAGTACCAGCAATCCACAGCAATATCATTGTTTTGCCTCATATTCTTTATCACGCTGCATATTTTGCCTGCGAAATTTGAGGGAATTTTAGATGGTTTTACATCGATAGTGTATGAATGGAAGTGATTAAAGGGGAAAGTAGCCAAACACGATGTTCTTTATTGTTAATTTTATTATTTACATTCGATAATAACTTTTGTTAACATACTAACATGTTGGTATCAAACAATAAAAAATGTCCCTTTTACGTGCTGTAAAAATGGATAGGAAAATAGCATGTTTATTAGTATAAAATTAAAACATCGATGTTTTAAACATCGATGTTTTCGAAAACCCTTTAGCGATGTATCAAAACATCGATGTATCGATGTTTTGGTAAAACTTGCCATCACTAAGTCCACCCACTTATTAAATGGAGCGCCTCCACGTGTTCTCACCAACAGCATTCATGTAGCACCTCTCTGGTCAAATCCACGCCACTACACGTTGCACGCTTCTCGACCCCACAGAAGACAGAAAACAGTGATGCTAGAGCAACACGTACTTTCTCACCAGTATTTTCACGCAAAATTACGATAAAACTACTCTTACTTTTACATGGTACTATGCATTGTACTTGTACATGGTATTATTTCAAAATCTGTCCTTAAGGAACAGATTTCATTATTCATTCATCATTTCAAAAATTGATATCTTCATTATTTTGATAGTAGGAAGACTCAAAAACAATGTTCAACTCTTGCAATTTTCGAAAATATATATATAGTGACGTTTGAGGCATCGCCACAAACCCCACAACGCCCACGCAGCATCGGCGGAGATGTGAAGATCGAAGGAATACCAGAAAGCCGATTACAGATCGCAAAAGGCGCTACCTATTAGTTGTGGCCTGAAGCGCGGCGGCGGTGTACTTCCGCATTATGGGCAGCGCGGCAGGGGTGCACCGTGACGTCACATCACCATTTAAACGGCGGAGCGGCGAAAAAAAAGGCCCTTCTTGTGTGAGACACCGAGGTGAGGGGTCGAATAAGATAGCGGGGTAGTTGTTGAAGAGAAGCCGTAGTAGTTATTGAGACGTTAGGAAGTGGGAGAAGTGATATAGTAACGAGGCTACGTAATTTAAGTAGAACACTGTATGAGACGGTTGTAAGAACTGAAAATTTAGGACGGAGCAGAATAGTGGCCGCGACTGCGGAACTGTGCGAGTTTTATAATCATTAGTGAAACGACACGCCAGCTAGCAAACGCAGAGAGACTGGACAATACGCGTACGCGTGTCACAAGATAGGCGGGCGAAATTAAGACGAGACGTGGATCTAGTGGCGGGCGTTAAGACGACTGGTCCGTGGATCTGGTGGCGGGCGCAAAGAAGACCGGGTAGCCTTCGGAGCGGCACCGAAGCGGGCTACGTGGCAGGAACGCGAGTGGCGGCACGGTTGGATTTATGTCAGGATCACTGACGACGCACCGGCGCGGTCCGTATGCCAGGGACTTGGGGCAGCTAACCCAAATTTGCATAAAACTGATGTGGGGAAATAGGAACTAGAAAGGTAGTGTTAGCGCAAGAAACCAGAATACTAAATCTTACATTTTCTCCTTAAAACTGAGTAACGGCGAAGTATTTGATATAACCTCGTACGCCGGTGGTACATTTCATTCAGAAGCTGTAGTAAAGATAGTTAATTTGTGTTCCTCATTTTGTGTATATAATTATTGACGAGAAAAAGTTTGTATGTGAATAGCAGTAAGACCTGTGATAATGTGTACTGGTAAATCAATCCAGGAATTGTAGGAAAAGTTAAATTTCATTAATTAATATTGGTCAAACAAGAACTCCGTGCACGGGTGTTATAAGGCAAATGATCGCAAGTTAGGTGAAGAGTGAAATCATTTAGCAAACATTTTTTTGCAATTTTTCTAAGAGATATTACCACTAGTGGATTTGCATGCGTCCTAGCGCACAGTTAACAATTTGGTATTTTTTGTTCTCCTCTTTTCTGTGACAGTGAAAAGGGTTTAATTTGTGTAATACTTTCTAAGAATATATTACTGTTTTACCTAATTCTGTGTCTGGGTGTATGTCTTTCTCATACCACAAAGATCCTGCCCCCCTCAAACGTCAATAAAAAACAATGCAGCAATTTTTTTGAAAATGTTCCATGAGTTTCATGTAAAGTACCCTCCAAAATCAAAATATCACTCAAATTCAAGGAGCCGCGACACCAGACAGATCGATGGACAAATATTATAATTTTGGAGAAAATCGGCACAACCGTTTCGCCGTCAACGTTGTTCAAAGACGAACGAACGGACGGACGGACGGACGGACGGACGGACGGACGGACGGCCGGAGACGGGCAGAGATGAGACAGACTCACGTTTTGCAGTCATTTAATTGTTTGGTATCAAGTACCCACAAAACATGAATTCTGGCTGCACCACATGATAGAGGATTTTTTTAAAATTTAGAACCTGGATTTATCCAATTTTTCCCTGCCAGGGTCCTGTAATGAGAGTTTTTCTGCCGAAAGTTCGCCGTTTTTTCGCGTATTGCATAACTTTCTCTCTACTCCTCTGCGAGATCGTAAAAAGTGAGTGAAATGTATAAGTCAGAGAAGTAATGTTCTGATCAAACAAATTATAATTTGTAACTAAATTGCAAAATCAAAATGTTACTGGGTGCTACAATAATGTATACTCATGTGTAATAAACAATAAAGTAAATGCACAGAACTGTTGCAGTCGTTTTCAAAGTATATTAAATGTCAAGGTGATTTAAAGGTAGAAAAAAATGATTTTTTATAATTTTTCAACTGCAGTCCAGCTGTCAAAAAATCTGAAAAAAATCACAATTTGTGTTTTAGGAGGAAAGTTTTTAGAGAGATTTTTTCGAGCCCGTTCCATGATTCTAAGACAATAAAAATAATTTTTGTTTTTCTAAACTATTTTTTGTTTTTGAATTTGGGTCTGAGAAAATATCAAAAAATATTTTTCTGATAGAATAAATTGTTTTCTTATTTATCAATTTTTTTCAGTGTATCAACGTGTTAAGTTGCCAAAAAAATAAAATTAAAAACACGTTTTTGGCGGGATGTGTAGAGGGGTGTGGGTGGTGGTACGGGGTCTAAGAAACCTTTCAAAAATATTATTTTTATGTTAGAATTATAATATAACCACTCATACCTCATTTGGTCTTGGAGAATTTTTTACCTTCTTATCCGCAGGTACCCCTGATTTACGAGATTTTTTTTTACGAAAAATTTGGAGCCGTTTTTGAGAAAAGTTTGAAAATGTCCGCGGGCTTCATATAAAGTACCCCTGTTGAGGCTGCAAAATAGCTTCAGTAAATTGTTAGGAAGAGCCACAGAATGCTGGATTAGGTTGCCCACAAAGCGTGGCCACCACTTCCTAGTTTGCCACAAGGGAAAATTCTGGAAAAGGCAATTATTTGAAAACTATTAGTTTATCTCAGCGTGAAAATTGTTGATAATTGAAGAAGTTGTCAATGTTACTTTGTTGTCAATGTTCCCTTTGACGAACAGAAGATTGTTTTGTTATAATTCGTGCGACATACAATTTCAGCTCACTATTAGCTTTTACGGGCCCAAACACATACTGCTACCACCAGTCAAAAATCTAATTTCTTCAATGCCGCCAAAATGTGTATTACTACTGATCTTTACTGACGAGGTGATCTTTTATGCAAACCCTCGGCTGATAAATTCTCCAACAATTGCCTCTCGTGGCGTCATATGAATATAGTCATACTTCCTGGAAGTCCCGACTATGGGAGCGAGCTTGCGAGCCAATAACTCTCAGCTGAGGTTGCAATACGAACCCTACATAATTAAATTGATAGTCGGTAGCCTACATACATGCATCTTAAAGATTTTTTACTCGAGTTAGACGAGTCCCCGGGAAGCTTTTTCGGCCAATTTCTTTTTAAATAATGCGATTCTATCGCGCCTTCATTTGGAAAGACATTTAATTCTATGAATATTGACAATTCCCCAGTGTCTCCAGTACCTGACGCGATCTCGCGAGCATCTATGAAAGCAGTTCAACTGTTCAAATGTTTGTTCTTCCAAAGAGTTTCTTACGAAAGATGTCTGTCTCTCTCTGGAAGCTAACCCGCCGTTTTTGGCGAAAAAATATAAGTCCGGCGCGGGACGAATCAAAATGCATCCTCTTTGCTGTTAATTAGCGCGAAGGAATTGTTGTGAATGATAGATTTCAAAGTACGGCGCCAAATTTGAATTAATTTTGGCCGCGGATGTGCCAACAACCTCAAATTTTCAAGATTTTTTTTCAAATTCTCAAAGATTCGACTCGAGCCAGATGCATAGGGGTTTCTTCAATTTCAAAAACACTATGCATGGTTTAGCCGCTACTGGTATTCACAGACGGACCAACAAACGTAAAATGGACAGACGGACAAACGGACAGACGTGCAGACGGACAAACGGTCAGCGGGACAGTCAGACAGACAGAAACACATTTTCGGTATCAGAGAACCCCACAACGGGTATTTCCGTTGAAATCTCTAAATCAATTTTCCGTAGCATTACACAACTTTCTCTGTACTACGTATTACTCCGTATATACGTATCAGTGGCGGCTCGTAGATATTCGCACGTTCGCATGTGCACACCCAAACAATTGCGATGCAATTATTCTTAAACATTGCTTAACAAGAGGGGAATACAAGTCCACTTAGAGCGTTTCCTAAACATATTTCAAAACACGCGCCGTTCAGAAGCTGCGATTGACAGTCCGCCGCCAATGTCTTTCATGACAGCCAGCTAGAGCACACTCGGGAAATGCGAACGAGCCGTGTGTGTCGGCGGGTCCCGCGGTGATGGAGGGGAAAGAGGGGGAACAATGGTCGCGTACGGGCGGTTGGAGCAGACTCCGGACAGTGCGGATAAATCTGCGCAGACGCAGTGTTGACCTCTGGAAGTGCCTTGACATGTCGTGAAGATATAACACTCGGCTAGCACAAGTTTTTAAAAAAAGTGTGACATTGAACGAAGAAAGTGCGAGATATCTCTCCACTTAAATGAGCTCTCGTCCTTTCCAAAGCAATTCTTCGGTAGCGCACGAAACGCAAACATATTGCTGTGCAGTGTTGCATTCATAAGTATTGTGATAATCGATTGTTATTTTAAAGCGAGTTGCAATTACAAATGCATCCCGAAGCCTGTGAAACCCAAAATGTATTGTGTAAACGTACGTAGTAAGCTAATTTTTAATACGTTTTTAATAACCGAAGTTAGAGTGTTTGTTTTTCTGTGAAGTATGTTTGTACAACTGACAATGAATAGCGTCGAAAATATTAAAATGACATCAATGGAAAAGTCACAGAAAAAATTGCTGAAAAGAAACAGAATTTACTGAAGCGACACAGCCTTTGTGTTTCGGCAAACAGTGTAGACGGCATACTATCCAGATGTTTTGAGTATTGGGTACAGAAACTTGTATTTTTAACCTTAAATTTGTACAGCGGGTTTATGGAAAATATAGCAAAAGTGCGAGTAAAAAAGTTTCGAATCAATGTGTTTCTTGACACTATTTGAAAAACCGTTCTGGAAGTGCCGAATCATGCGGTAACACGACGCAAGTTGTAAATATTTCGGAGGGGTCCTTGCCGAGCGAAGTCGAAGTGGGTGTAGTGAAAAGAAATGCGACCAACCCTCGTTGCCGATACTAAAAGAAACTATTCAACATGTTATCAAACTTCATAAGATGCCTTGTTTTGTTATTATTTATGTTAATGAATATATGTGTTTGCTTGTAATGTATGCCTGTATGTATGGGCATGTGTGTGTGTGAGTGAGAGAGAAAGGGAGAGGGTGATAGGAAGGGAGAGAGAACAGAGGCGTTGCACACCCTAATAGTATGAACACAAGCCGCCACTGGTACGTATACGAGAAAGCAAAAATGTCTGGTAAATACTGTTAGTCCAATATATCATTTATAGTGTAATAGAACATACTCTACAGAGCAAAGGAATAATGCTAACGTGACCTACCTAAAATTAGGCGATGATAATACAATATTGTGTGATTTTAGAATGAAAATGGACCAACGACTGCTGTGCAAAATCTATGAAATACTTAGCATTAAAAAATATATAGGACGGAGAATCGTGTCGCAAAGTTTTAGGGCCTGATGTCGAGTCGACGAAGATCACATTTTGGTAATGACGATGTTGTGAGAAATGTAATATAACGATAATTATGTAATGCTGCGGAAAATCGATTTCGTGATTTCAACGGAAATATACGTTTAGATACAGAAAACTTTTTTGTACTGATACAGAAAAGTTTATCAAATCGTCCGTCCACCTGTCTGTCTCCGTCTCTGTCTGTCTCTGTCTGTCTCTGTCTGTCTCTGTCTGTCTCTGTCTGTCTCTGTCTGTCTCTGTCTGTCTCTGTCTGTCTCTGTCTGTCTCTGTCTGTCTCCGTCTGTCTCCGTCTCTGTCTGTTTCTGTCTCCGTCTCTGTCTGTTTCTGTCTCCGTCTCTGTCTGTTTCTGTCTCCGTCTCTGTCTGTTTCTGTCTCCGTCTCTGTCTGTTTCTGTCTCTGTTTCTGTCTCTGTTTCTGTCTCTGTATCTGTTTCTGTCTCTGTATCTGTTTCTGTCTCTGTATCTGTTTCTGTCTCTGTATCTGTTTCTGTCTCTGTATCTGTTTCTGTCTCTGTATCTGTTTCTGTATCTGTTTCTGTATCTGTTTCTGTATCTGTTTCTGTCTCTGTTTGTTTCTGTATCTGTCTGTTTCTGTCTCACTGCCTCTGTCTCTGTCTCTGTCTCTGTCTCTGTCTCTGTCTCTGTCTCTGTTTCTGTCTCTGTTTCTGTCTCTGTTTCTGTCTCTGTTTCTGTCTCTGTTTCTGTCTCTGTTTCTGTCTCTGTTTTTGTCTCTGTTTCTGTCTCTGTTTCTGTCTCTGTTTCTGTCTCTGTTTCTGTCTCTGTTTCTGTCTCTGTTTCTGTCTCTGTTTCTGTCTCTGTTTCTGTCTCTGTTTCTGTCTCTGTTTCTGTCTCTGTTTCTGTCTCTGTTTCTGTCTCTGTTTCTGTCTCTGTTTCTGTCTCTGTTTCTGTCTCTGTTTCTGTCTCTGTTTCTGTCTCTGTTTCTGTCTCTGTTTCTGTCTCTCTGTCTGTTTGTTGTCTCTGTTTCTCTGTCTGTCTCTGTCTATCTGTCTCTGTTTCTGTCTCTGTTTCTGTCTCTGTTTCTGTCTCTGTTTCTGTCTCTGTTTCTGTCTCTGTTTCTGTCTCTGTTTCTGTCTCTGTTTCTGTCTCTGTTTCTGTCTCTGTTTCTGTCTCTGTTTCTGTCTCTGTTTCTGTCTCTGTTTCTGTCTCTGTTTCTGTCTCTGTCTCTGTCCGTCTCTGTCTCTGTCTCTGTCCGTCTCTGTCTCTGTCTCTGTCTCTGTCTCTGTCTCTGTCTCTCTGTCTCTGTCTCTGTCTCTGTCTCTCTGTCTCTGTCTCTGTCTCTGTCTCTGTCTCTGTCTCTGTCTCTGTCTCTGTCTCTGTCTCTGTCTCTGTCTCTGTCTCTGTTTCTGTCTCTGTTTCTGTCTCTGTTTCTGTCTCTGTTTTTGTCTCTGTTTCTGTCTCTGTTTCTGTCTCTGTTTCTGTCTCTGTTTCTGTCTCTGTTTCTGTCTCTGTTTCTGTCTCTGTTTCTGTCTCTGTTTCTGTCTCTGTTTCTGTCTCTGTTTCTGTCTCTGTTTCTGTCTCTGTTTCTGTCTCTGTTTCTGTCTCTGTTTCTGTCTCTGTTTCTGTCTCTGTTTCTGTCTCTGTTTCTGTCTCTGTTTCTGTCTCTGTTTCTTTCTCTGTCTGTTTTTGTCTCTGTCTCTGTCTGTCTCTGTCTATCTGTCTCTGTCTCTGTTTCTATTCTACCACAATTTCTGTCTCTGTTTCTGTCTCATTTCATGTCTCTGTTTCTGTCTCTGTTTCCTGTCAACTTTGTATCTCTGTTTCTGTCTCTCTGTTTCCATTCTGTTCATCTCTCTGTTTCTGTCTCTATTTCTGTCTCTCTGTTTTTCATCCTGTTTCTGTCTCTCTGTTTCTGTCTCTGTTTCTGTCTCTGTATCTGTTTCTGTCTCTGTATCTGTTTCTGTCTCTGTATCTGTTTCTGTATCTGTTTCTGTATCTGTTTCTGTATCTGTTTCTGTATCTGTCTGTTTCTGTCACTGCCTCTGTCTCTGTCTCTGTCTCTGTCTCTGTCTCTGTCTCTGTTTCTGTCTCTGTTTCTGTCTCTGTTTCTGTCTCTGTTTCTGTCTCTGTTTCTGTCTCTGTTTCTGTCTCTGTTTTTGTCTCTGTTTCTGTCTCTGTTTCTGTCTCTGTTTCTGTCTCTGTTTCTGTCTCTGTTTCTGTCTCTGTTTCTGTCTCTGTTTCTGTCTCTGTTTCTGTCTCTGTTTCTGTCTCTGTTTCTGTCTCTGTTTCTGTCTCTGTTTCTGTCTCTGTTTCTGTCTGTTTCTGTCTCTGTTTCTGTCTCTGTTTCTGTCTCTGTTTCTGTCTCTGTTTCTGTCTCTGTTTCTGTCTCTGTTTCTGTCTCTGTTTCTTTCTCTGTCTGTTTTTGTCTCTGTCTCTGTCTGTCTCTGTCTATCTGTCTCTGTCTATCTGTCTCTGTCTATCTGTCTCTGTCTGTTTATCTGTCGCTGTCTGTCTCTTTCTGTCTGTCTGCCTGTCTGTCCGTCCGTCCGTCTGTGAACACTCCAACCGCCTAAACCACACGTACAATCTTTTCCAAATTGAAGAATCCTTTGTCGACCTGCCTCTAGTTGAAGCTTTGAAATTTTGAAAAACATTCTTTAAAATTTGGGACTACTTTACAGAAAGTCCCCCAGTCATTTTCAAAATTTTCTCAAGATCGGCTCCAAATTTTTTCTTTAAACATTTTGTAAAAAATAGAGTAAATAACACTTATAAATGTGGCATAGGTTCGATTGCCACGGTTAACTCTGAAATTTCGAAAATTGCAAAACCGATTTTTTTTCGGCGTCTTCCTACAACTACAAAATTGAAGACAGAGATTTTTCCTTCTAATGAAATTGGTTGTTCTTAAATGGTAATTTCATTAAGGTCATGCGGTTTTGTTTGGAAATTTTAGTATTTTCGTGCAATTGTGCGTTCAATATTTGTAATTTTTAAAAAAATTACAAAAACATGATTTTCTCAAAAACTCAAACTTTTTTCTTTAAATTTTTGGTAGGGTTAGTGCCAAATAAGCACTATACGATGACATAAACGCCATATTGCTCCATTATTTTGTTGTTTTTTTTCTTAAAAAATTACAATAATGTAACTTTTTGAATGGTGTGGGCTGAAAGAAAAATAAAAAAATCACACGAAAGCTGGAATTGTAGGGTTTGGAGAAGAAGAGTTCGAAGAAATAGAAAATAATAGTCGGGGATTCTACAAATAGATACAACGATGCAGATGAGAGACGAGGAAGAAAAGTTCAGGTAACGGCAAAAAGTAATATACAGCAAATAATGTGCGAAGAGATTTTCTAAGATGATAAAACTTGTTTATGCTATGTAAATCAGTGAAGCAGAAATGAAGTCGTAATGGGACATATCGGCATTTCACCGTTCCTTAAAGCTAGAAGTATTGGAAAAGTATTAAAATTACTTTCATTTACTTCAGCTTATTGAAGTCTTCAAAGTATGTCGAGCACCTTGAATTCCTCCGAAAAGGGAAGCGAAGTTCCTTTGTCAACAAGATCTGACATTCGCATTCACGAGCAGACTTAGCCTCACTGAAAAGGGACGTGGCACAAAGGCATCTCTGAGAAAAAAATAACATACTAGCACACATTCGTATGCCATATCTCCTATAAAAATATAATTACAATAATTAGAGAATTAAAAAATGGTTGTTATTATACTATAAATTGCATGAACGGATACTATGTTGTTAGGCCGAAGAACTTTACCGTTATGAAGCCTGCAACGAGCGTAACTGTAAAATTTATTCTCGTAGCATCTCAACAATCAAATTGTTTGTTTTTTGAAATATTCAATAATGGGCGCAACAATTGAGCAGCATTAACAAAGCTAATGCTATTCGCAGTAAATAACTGAATTGAACAGTATACAAAAACCTGGCTAACAAATTGCCTTACAATCACGACCTTACCATGTGTCACGTGTAAAATCGTATAGGGGAATCATGAGATGACAGTCTATGTCGGTGGCTGGGGCTACTGTGACATCAGCCGCGACAGAGGCCGGGGATATCGCCGCACAGCGCGAGGCCAGGCTCTAAGAGGGCGGGGTGGATGCGCGTTGCGTAAGCCGCGCGGGGGGACGGGAGGAGGGCGAGATGAAGGCGGCGCCAGAGGAGCGCGTATAGACACAGAAAAGCGGAGCTCGCGCCGCGGAGGGAAGCCGCCGAATCCGCAGCGCGCGCAAAGAGCGGGTTGGCTTGGCGAGGAGGGAAAGATGGGGTAGGGTCGAGCGCGGAGGAGGGAGGGAGAGTGGAGTGGAGTGGCGTGAGGTGAGGTGAGGTGAAATGGAGTATGGAGCGCTGGGGCGAGGCGCGGGGAGGCGGGGCACGGGGCTTGAGGAGCGGGGCGAGGCAGGGCAGGGGCAGGGCAAGGTGGGGATAGGCGGGGCCGAGGCAGGGCGAGGCAGGGGGCAGGGGCGGGGCAGCGAGGCCCAGGGCGAGGCAGGGCGAGGCAGGCGAGGCGGGGCGAGGCGGGGCGAGGCGGGGCGAGGCGGGGCGAGGCGGGGCGAGGCGAGGCGGGGCGGGGCGAGGCGGGGCGAGGCGGGGCAGGTCCTTCTGGGGGAGTGCATGGGGGGGACAGCATGGCGGCGTGGGGGGAGGCTGTCGCGTCGTTGGAAAGGGAGGGAGACCGAGGCCGTCTCTCGCAGAGGGGTCGCAAACGCACGACGCCGGATATCCGCCGGCGACGCACGGCTCTGACAAAGGCAGACGCGTCGAGGAGGGAGCTGCGGTATGGACAGAGCTCCAGAGTAAGCTTTGGTGATAGCTGGGTGTTGGCGGGTCACGATGGTAGTAGAGAGGTGATAGTGGTGAGAACGAAAAGGTAGTGGTGGTAGTTTCGCAAATGTTATGGTTGTGTCTCAGTAGTGATGATGTGCGGGAGATAGAGATTGTCTGTGGAGTAATGATGGTGTATGTGAGGAAGTGGAGGTGACGAAGAGGTGAGGGTCATGTTGGGGAGGTAGTGTTGGTGTAAAGATGTAGAGACAGTTTTGGGAAGGCAATGGTAGTGGCAGTGGGTGGTGGTGATGCTAATCGTGGTAGCAGTGGGCCGTGATGATGGTGTGGTGTCATGGCAGCGAAGTGCTGGCGATACAGGAGCGGAGGTCATGTGTGTGATATGTTGTCAGAACTGAAGTGGTGGCGTGACACAGCGATGGCAGGCGCACTATCGCGGGTCACAGGGCTGGCGGAGCGAGAGCGGTGATGAGAGGCGGTGCCGCAATGGAGAGGCGACGACGGCTCCAGCTCAGTGGACGCTAATAGCGAGGCGACAATGGTAGCGGCGGTGGCGAGCACGGGGCCGGGGCGGCCGGAAGGGGAAGAGCGAGTGCGGACAGAGCGTGAGGGAGAGGCGGGCGCAGTGGCTTTGGTGGGCGGGGCGCTGGTCGAAGCCCTGCCTGGGACGCGCAGTTTCTCCGCAGCCTCGGAAGCGCGTGCTGTTCGCCTCTTAACAGGCTCAGGCATACGGGCCTCGTTTGGAGTCGGATGCGAAACAGTGGACGAGCGACCACCTCGGAGGGCGTGCGAAAGGATTACATTGGGTCGATTTCAGAAAGTCTCAAAATAATTATACATACATACAATAAACATTTCTGGAGCATCGAAGGAGGCGGACGAACATGATCATTTTTGTCAGCGAGTACGTGGTGGGAAATTTCATAAAACGAAGTTACATATGTAATCAAACCAAAATCCCTGTATGTAAATGAATGTTTTGTATTGAATTACAAATTATATAAATTAGAAGTATGAGAAAAAATAATTGCACGTAAAATACTTGGTCTGTTTAAAACTACAAAATTCTGGAAATTAAGAATTAATGATGAAATATATCGCAACATAAAAAACTAAAAGAGCTACAGAATGGCACAGACATTCTCATACCATTTTTTTCTAATTTCCTGGGCATAGTACGGCTTTAAGATCTTGCTCTATTCTCTGGCCAGCTGCCATCTATCGTCACCCAAAGTACATTTTTTGACAATTTCTCAACGTTTTGCTTTCCTAGTTGTACAACTGAATTATTACTTCAAGAATATGCTTTTCTAGTTGTACAACTGAATTATTACTTCAAGAATATTTAAGAAGAGTAGAAACTAGTCCAAAATAGAAGTTTTCATTGAAAAATTTGCAACCATATTTAAGCAAATGGCGATTAAGCGTTACAGAACATGTGAAATTTGAAACTCTTTTTCTCAGAAATCTAGAGAGTTTTCGAGAAAGTTCATTTGAAGTCATTTGAAGCACTTCTACTCACAAATGTAATAATGCATACAAATCAATAGAAATGTGTACATTAACGGCGTGAGAGGTGTTTAAAACTTTCTTTTGTAAAACATGTGTAATTTTTTTAAAAAACAAAGGAATACACCAAAATTAACTTCACGTCATATTAAGCAGTGCAATTAGCACTATCTATTGGAAACATTTGAGGCCATTTTCGAGAAAATGGCATTTGAGCGTTTCTGAAAATGCAGAATATTAGCTCATTTTTGCAGAAAACTGTTGAGTTTACAAGAAACTTAATTTGTCATTATTTAAAACACATCTACTCATAAATATAATAAAGTGAAGAAATCGCCTTTAATGTAAATATTATCGACGTGAGAAATAAGTCACCCTTTTCATCATGCAGACTAGAACGGAATGAAATTCACTTATATTCTAAAAGATGTCAGATTGATTAAAGTGGAGTTACGCAGAAAAAATCAAGATTCTCGAATTCGCTTCTAAATTTAGAGCGCAGGTAGATTCCCTCGTTAAAAACGCTTTCCTAACGTGAAGGCTGATTTCTCCCGTTTGTTTGTCGGCGAAAAAAAAGAGCTGCCAGCTTTTTCAGGAGACACGTGTCCCGTGTTCAGCGTTCCTCCCCAGAGCGCTGTCACAACTAAGCCTTCTGTGACGTTTCCTCGCAGCCCCTCCGCGGATTGCTTTAAGCCTCCGGCCTCCCTGCTGTCCGGTCGCTCACTGTCTTCGTGACAGCGTCCTTTCTACATCACTGCCTTGGCCTGCCCCATGTAATGCACAGGGTTACCGTTGTCCGCTATCTTCTCCTAGCTTCGAGGTATTATGATAGAAGACCCTTAAAAAGCAGAATGCTTTGCGAGGTTGTGATATTAGCAGAAGTAGCTCCGAAGTGGTTAAGAAGTAATTTGGACTGTAACATAGAACTCTTAAAAATATTTTTTTTGTGATATCTGAAAAACCTTTTTTTTCTCACGAAGAAGTCATCTAAGGAAAGTTGATGATTGAAATTGTGACACGCTATGACGATTGAGACCTTACACTCGCCCTGCAACACCCGCCCAGTGCCACCCTTCCTCTCTTCTGCTCCCTAGATCCGTTCAGACCCGGTTTTCTTATAAAAAAAATAGGCATCAACGAATGATTTTATCAACTTTAAATGAAGCAAAATTGTGAAGCAAAGTCTGTTAAAAATAGATGATAGGATTAATTCAAAAATATTTACGTATTGTAACTTCAATTATTTTTTATTAGAACATTCGCCGAGTACACTTTTAGGATTTCGGAGAGTAACATGACGTTAAAAGACGATTCTTTTCTACCAATTCTTCTTAAAAGTATCATATAAAATTAGGTGAAATTTCGAAAAAATACGTTACATATTAAAAATACACAGTAGGTTTCTCTAACTCTAAAAACTCTAAACTCTAAAAAACTCAACTCTCAACTCTAAAAAAATTAGAGTTTTCAGACCAACACAATTATTTTTTGGTTCATGTTTAAAAATTTATAGAGAGATCTTGGAATTATTGTCTGGGTTTATGAACTCTATTAGGTGAAAATCCATTAAACATTTTACGAGCAATTACAGAACTTCCATTTTTACATTTTTAAAGCCATTAGAACTTTCAGAAAACAATTATTACGATACAAATTTGGCAAACCAAGGGAACTTTTATACAGGAAAGCAACAGTTATGAATGTTTTAAAAAATTCAAAAAATTGATACAAATTCTTCCTATTTCTTCCTGACAAAATTTTGTGAAAGACCCGCAAAAGTAAATCATCCACGTACAAACTCAATAAAATGGTACGCCTTTAAAGTACTAGTCATACCTACCTAAAATGCACGAAATTGAAATTTCTGACTTGCACAAAACATGTTTCGTTTCCGAATGACAAAATCTTCGGCACAGCATGTGCGAGTGTTTTTTGTGCCGGATTAGACCAGCTACACTTCGACATTCAATGAATCCATGGAATGCGCCATAACTTCAACCTGTCTATCTCCTTCTATATCTCTGTCTCCACCGCCAGCATTCCGATGTTGCCAAACCCCCGACTTCCGTCAGCAACAGCACTCTGGCGCAGACACCACCTCGCAGGCAGACGCTCGCCACTTCGCACTAACAACTTTGCCGCTCTCGTCTTTGTTTCCTCTCCCGATTTCCCCCTCTTCTGCCCCATCACCCGCCTCTTCCGCTTCCTGGCCTTCCCAATCTACCCCACCCTCCTGACGACCGAATGGTGCCGCCGCTTCTACCACCCCAGTCTCCGTCACTGTCCCGTGGTCGCCTTTACCCTCTCCCCCGCACTCATTTACCCCACCTCTCCCGTACGTGTTCCTCCCTTAGTTCCAATTTGCTTCGGCTCCTGCTCCCAATGCTACTTCGTTATCTTCGCCGCTAATGCCCGTCGCTTTGCAGCGGTCTCTTTTGCTTGCTAGGTCTGCCATCGTCTACTCCACCTCTCCCACTACCCACCTCCCCCTCCTTTGCCTCCTGAACGTACACCGCCACAGGTGCTAAAACCACCGCCCCCACTGCCGTCATTTCACATCTCCTCTCACCATCCGTCGCTGTCCCGTGGTTTCCTTTACCCCCTCCTCCCGCCCTCACTTGCCTCACCTCTGCCACAAGTCTAACTCCCTTATTTCCAATATCCCTCGCCTGCTAACCCCGATGCTACTTCGTTACCTCCGCCGCCACAGACCGTCTCTTTACAGCGGTCTCTTTTGCTTGCTAGGCCTGCCATCGCCTACTCCACCTCTCCCACTACCTACCTCCCCCCTCCTCTGACTCTTGATCCCACATCGCCACTGGTGCTACTACCACCCGCCGTCATTTCACCCCACACCCCTCCGTCGCTTCGCCGCGCTGTCACCGCCACGCAAGGCCGTCCCTCCCTCGCCGCCGAGCTCCTCCACCCCCGCGTTATCTCCCGCAATTAGAAATCAAGAAAGGGCTTCTCGTGGCCTGGCGTTAAAACTTTTATGACGGCCTTTCTTTTCCATTTGAGGCAGGAGGGGGGCCTTGAAACGCGCTGCAGACGCGCTAAATCATCGACCATTTTAATTCGTAATTCACTTTTTATTACGCGGCATTACCTCGCCGTTGCTCCGCCGCTGTCTGGTTATTTCCCGAGCGGCCGCCGGGCACGGGACATCGCCGCTTCCGGTATCTCGAGGCCTAGCGACGCGACGCGACGCCTGAGCTGCGCGCGAGATTGCGTTTTGTTTTGCTTTTCGCGTCCCCCGAGGATTTGAGAAATAGTGGCGTCATTTTTTTGTCGCGCGCGCGGAAGGTTTGTTTAGGCGCCGGCCCGTTGCTTTCCCTTCGCCCGCCTCCGAAGCTCTTCCGTTTCCCTCGGCCGGTTTTTGCTGCTCTTTCTCCGGCCGCTGTGCAACCCGGAGGTGGATCTGGGTGGGCGTGGGAGGGGAGTCAATCGACGCCGGAGAGGTGAACGGGTCACTTGGGTAGCTGCTCGATTCGGCGACGCGGAAAAATGGTTTAAAAGTTGCACTGCCCGGCAAAGTTTTTCGAGAAGAAACATTTCGATGGACTGATGTTGTGGCAGCTGAAATTATGGAATGTTCTGGAAGAAGTTTGATTTCGTTGGAATTTGTTGTCTCTTATTCAACTAATTCAACAAAAATATATGTATAAAGTATTCTATATTGTTAATACAAAATGATATTGGAAAATTTCATCCTTAATTCCGTCAATAGTGAAAATGAAACTATATTTATTCTTAGAAAATATTGACTTTTTAGGTGGGTAATTCACAAGATAAATTATTTCCTGTAGAAGTTTCAAATTCACAACATAATTTTTTAAATGGATATTTAACGCTCAATTCAATTTCAGAAATGTACTTTCAGACTTATGAAATGTTCAAGGAATATGCATATTTTAGGTGTGAAACTATTTACGGTAAGTAATACTTTTAATAAAGATAATATTTCTGTATTATCTTTACATCGTATAAATCAGGCACACTATCATTACATCATATTAGTGAAGTATTTCGGGATAAAGTAATAAATATGATTCAAATAAACTTCTCAAAGAGATAAAACAATGAAATTCAGTCAATGCACTGCTTATTGTATTCTTAGATTATTCCCTATATCGCTACTTTTAAAGTACTTTTTCATTGATACAATCTCTATTTACAGAAATATGAATCAATAATTATCTTAGTGATGAAGCCTTCGATAGAATATATTATTTTATTGAGTTATAACTGCAGTATATTTCCCAGGTTTTCTAGCTTGTTTGTGTTTTTAAGACTTCAAACTAATTTTCTGTCAGAAGGTACTACTGCAAACGCAGTAGTAATTATTTCATTACAAATACGTACAAGGGATTCCCACATCAAACGAGCACTAATCTAATTCTCAGCACTGGAGCACTGGAACACACAGTGAGAGGGCGGAATGCCGACGCTTCCTTCTCTGCAACTCCCGCGAGTTTGTTTCCCGGGAAATCGACATCCCAGCCCCCATATACAATTTGTTACGACTCCCTTCTGGCATAAATATATTCCCTTTACTAGCGGCAACATACGTCTGCGAGGCGCTCCGCCGGCAAAAATGCGAGGCTCGGCGCCGACATGAAATTCCAATTTAGAGGCTCCCAAATAGCGCGCGTGTTGTTGAATAAGTCCGGCAAGCAGCGGGCTGTGTGACGTGGCCGCGCCCCTTTATCGGAAATGTGATTACTTGTGGGGTACGAGGCCCTGACAGATATGTATCACGCAGTCACGTGTTTTTATCACGTTGGTATTCCGCCCGATGCCTCCTCATATATACAAGGGAAGTTGCCGCGAGCGCCCGCGGCGGGGGGTGGGTGAGGGAGTGCAACTCGCGCGCCGGAAGTTACAGCGAGCCGCCACGCGCGCTAACGCAGCAACCGCCCCGCCCACCCCAAATCCACTCCCTGCACCAGTCCACCCCCCCCCCAGACCACTCCACATTCGCCCCCTGCGGCTTCTCTCCATTCTGTCTCAGGCGTCTCCACTCTCTCTTCAGCTCCTGCCCCGCCCGCTCCAAATCCACTCCCAGTCCACTCAGCATTCGTCCCCTCTCACACCCCAACTTCTCTCTACCCAACCATTGCCGTTCCTACTCCTCATCCATCTACAATCTCCGCATCACCTACCCCAAATCCACTCCCAGACTACTCCACAATCGCCCCCTGCATACACTGCAGGTGCGAGCCTCGACGGCGGGGTGGCAGGAGTTTTGACCTAGCTTTCTAGATAGGTCGAGTTCAGTCGCTGTCTGGAGGAGAATTCTAGTGGCCGGCTGCTTCGATCGGTAGTTTCTATTATTATGTGAAGGCCGGGACAGTACCTTAACAAATGCGCGATCTTTCTTTCCTCTCCCTTGACAACTTACAGGTACCCTTACACTAACATGCACTATACTACCACACATGCCGGGAGACCGGTCGGGGACTTAGAACTTGTTCCGGCTGGGTTGGTGCCAGCTGGTGGGAGATACCTGGTTGGCGAAACCCCGCTAGTAAAGGGTAGGTCGGCGCCAGTACTCGCCATACAGTAAAAGAAGATCACCGCCACCTTCAGATGAAAAACATGCACTACACTTACGGTACAAATGACATCAATAGTTGACGCGCCCGGAATTGCAATCAATCAATCCATTCAGTCTTACCCGTCTCCACTCCCCCTTCAGCTCCTGCCCCGCCCGCTCCAAATACACCCCCAGTCCACTCCGCATTCGCCCCCTCGTACACCCCACCTCTCTATCCAGCCATAGCCGTTCCTACTCCTGATCCCTCTACAGACTCCGTATCGTTCACTTCAAATTCACCCCGACCCCAGTTCACTTCCACACCACTCGATATACATACCCCTGCATATACCCAGGTTTCTCTCTGCTCAGACTTATCCGTCCCCACACTCTCCCTCTTCAGCCCCCACCCGCCCACTCCAAAGTCTACACTCCCCTCCCCCTTCACCCCCAAACCACTTTACATTCGCCTCCTGTTTACATCTCGGTTTCTATCCAATCAACTGTCTCCACGCTCTCTTTTTCTCCAGTTCCGCCTACTCCAAATCTATCCCGTCTACTCCACATTCGCCCCTGGCTACACCCCGTCATCCACTTCCTGTTCGGTTCTCGCCGTTCGCCGATCACTTTCAATCTCACAAACATTCTTTTCCAGGTATACTCCCTGACAGTTCTGTGCCTAAGCCTTGCCTTCTTTCGCTCCAGCTCGCTTTCCCTTCCACGTCCAATTACTCACATCGCACTCGCTAGAGCGCGCCTCCACCAACACAGTTCATTACCTTTTCCATTCCTTTTTTACAATCGCCACCAAAAGTATCAAGCCTCGCTAATTGAACACGTGACCGTCGCCATCCCTACCACTTCGTCATCCAATCTACTCCACTATTCTCGCAACGAAAGAACCTGGGCCGTACGTACTGTCCCCGCGGGCCTCTTCAATTTCTCCGGGAACGTCACCCTCTCCACACGCGAACGGTCCCATCCAGCCCGAAACCGATTCCCGTGTGCGCCACCGTCCTCTCCCTTCGCCCGCCCCGCCTCCTCCCGTTCCGTGCCGCCCCGTCCCGCCCCGCCCTGCCCTGCCCAGCCCCGCCCCGTCCCGCCTGTCCCCGCCGCGCCCTACCCACCGCTGCGGTCGTTTCGCCCTCCTCGCTCCCGCCGCCGAGCCTGCTCACCCGCGAGAAGTTGTATGCGCCGCCGCTGCCGCCGTTGCAGAAGGGAGGAAACAAATGAGATCGTCGCCGCGAGTCGTACGTCGCGCAGCGAGGCGCTGTGTTTGCGAGCGCGCCGCGTTGCCCGCCTGCCTGGTTGCCTGGCGCCCTCCTTCCGCGCCGCTCCGCGCCTCGCCGCGCCGCGCCCCGTCGCCGCAAAGCGCTCCGCCCACTGGCGTATGAAATTGGCCCGAACCAGCGCGCGCGATGTCTCGCCGCTCCGGAGGTCGAAGGGGGAGAAGCGGGAGTGGAGAGAAGGCCTAAAGGTAAAGGTGGAGCAGGAGATAACGTTCAATGGTAGAGACGGAGCTGGAGATAACGTCCAAGGGTAGAGGTTGAGATGAACAGACATAAAGATACTAAAGATAGTAGCGAAGCTGGAGAGAAGGTCTTAGGGTAGAGACGAAGATCGAAAGGTCTAAGGGTAGGTACGAAGATGGAATGGTCTAAGGGTAGTGGCGAAACTGGAAAGGTCTAAGGGTAGAGGTGAAGCTGGAAGGAAGGTCTAACGAGAGAGGCGTATCTGAAGATAACCTCTAAGGGTAGAAACAAAGCTGGATAGAAGGTCTAAGAGTAGAAGCGAGGTGGTAGAGGTCTCCTTGTAGAGGCAGAGCTGGAGTAAACGGCGACTGGTGGAAAAGAAACTGAAGAGAAGGTCTTAGTGATGATGCGGTATTGGAGAAATATAAGATGCGGTGCTGAAGGGAAGAACGAGGCGGTGGTAGAGGAGATAGAGGCTGCGGGGAGACGAAACAATGGGTGAAAAGATGTATGAAAGCAGAGAAAGAGTGAAGGTGAAGAAATGAGGAAACAGGAGATGGGCAAACACGAAAGAGTTCGAGAAAACATGGGAATGAGTAAGAAGATGGGAATAAAGGAGAAGGAACATGGGAAAGAAGGAGAGAGAGGGAGAGAGAGATAGAGCGAGAGTTAGAAATAAAGAGAAACGAATAATTGATAGCATAACATGGTAGGAGAAAACAAGGGTAAAGGAAGGGTAAAAGAAGGGAAAAGAGCCACGGAAAGCGGGAGAAGGTAAAAGGCAGCAACGGGCAAAGTAAGCCGAGAAATGAAAGAAGCAAGCGGTAAGAATGTGAAAGAGCTGGAAAAGCTTGTATCAATACACAGAACGAAAGAGGACTGAAAGAGGCTGAATAAAGCGAGGGAGGATGACAGAAAACGAGACTAGGACGCGGCGGGGGAAGACTCTGAAAGAGCTGAAGGTGCGGGCAAGAATACGAGACGAAGGGCAAGGACGAGTGCGCCTGGATTGGGTTAGGTTAGACGTGGAAGGACGAGGCAGAAGGGAGAGCAGAGCAACAGGGAAAGAATCCTTCATGCGGCAACTTTAATTTAATTAGCGATGACGGTATAGCGGAGCAGTCCCAAGCCATGTGACAGGAGCCAAGAAAAACTGCTGCGTTGCTACACCCAAGAAAATTGCGAATCGCCTTCTTAAATGGAACTGATTTGCAAAATTATTAAAGAAGTGTTTACTCCCATTATATGTTCACTGGGCATAAAGGTATGCAATGAATTTTCATTATTTCCAAGGCGCAAACAACACATTACTATAAGAAGATTATTTAAAAACTAAACATAAATGTTAGTAAATAATTGTCAGTAAATGATGGCGTAAACAATCCCGAGTAAAGGTAACGCTTCAGTGGTTTGGAAATAACAAACTTTAATTATCACCGGATACAGGCTGTTAAACGGTGATTGTATTCTTGTCATACGATTTACTCAATTTTAATGTTACTATTCGACGAAAGCACATTACATCCGAAACAGGATGCAGCGACAGAGGGCATCAATATCCTAATTATACCCTAATTAAATCGCAGCGCTGTGCAAATTTGTACCTTTCATGAAGCGTGTGTGTATCATTCTAGAGCAGTAATTACGTAATCCAGAATGCGGGAGCTACTTAGCACCGTCGGTGGGGATGAGGGGGCGGGAAGCATAAAGCATTACCTCATTCCTCATGACGCCCATGCAACCCAACAAGAGGCGGCTACATCCCTGCCTCGTTCCTCTTCAGTGCGCATTGACTCATGATCCACACGATGAGGCGGGATTGCTAGATTGCCCAATCAATCATTTATCTTCACTAAAGGTTTTAGCCCAACTAATATTAATACATATGTGTATTGAAATCGAAATATAAACTGAGGAACTGACAGATAAGATAACAAAGATAAACTGAGGTACCAAAAGCAAACCTTTACAGCGATAGACAAATAATATAAACACTTTCTCATTTACATAACTGTAGAATCAGTTTGAAATCGATAGAAGTTGATCATATTTTAAGTAGTATTCCCTAAAATGTTGTTAGAAAGTGCTCATAGTTTTTAATTGTCATAATAAGTTTTGTTTCTGGAATTAATTCCATTTCCTATATGAATGATTGAATTATATTGATCGCATTTAGACAAGAATATATTGTCACTAAATGAAAATATTATGACTTAGTAATAAATAGTGAACACACTAAAAATCTCACGTCTAAACAAAGTTTGTATTTTTAAACGCTCTTCAATATTATTCTTATTGAAATTGTACACGCATGCATCGCTTCTATGGCACTTCTTAAGTGTCGTAATATGTTAGGTGATCTATATTTCCGTTTAATTTACAGACAACTTGGCAATGCGCAGTTTTGTTAGTTTTCAGAAGTTCCTTCCTTCAACGCCATTTCCAATCCAAAGAGACTAAATCTGTTTGTAAACGCGTGTCAGAGAAACATCAACTCCTTGCATGAACAAAGACACTGACTTTTTGAATGAAGTCGACATATTCAATGTGTCTCAATAACATCGAGCAAATACATTGAATAAAATTAAGGTTATATTGGTCGATGGTGTAACGGTTAGCGTATCGGAGTGTTATACCCAAGTTTGCGGGTTCGAACCCGATCGAAGCCGTGGATTTTTAAGGGCGAAAAAAATCTTTCGTACGCCTTCCTTCGGAGGGGGAGTAAAGCCGGCTGTCCCATGTTAGTAGATTTACTGCATGTAAAAGATCCTCAAGCCTAAATGACGCCTCTGAGCTAAATTCAAATCGCCTGTTTCGTCGCCCAAGTAATACCTTCTTTCTCCCATGGTTGGTGAAAGGAGCGTAGCGGAATTTGCGTGGTCAGACGGAAGAGCAGGCCTCATGGCCTGAGTCTCGCCACGTAAAATAAGGCAAATTCAATTCAATTCAATATTGTAATAAAATGAAAGTGTATTTCGATTTTATATTTTATAGACTATCAACACACTGTTAGAACTAGAACAAACAAAGCATTTGCTTTGATATTATGACAATAGATGATATTCAAGAAAGTTGTTCTTACTGGGGCAATATATTATTGACGTAGTATGAGCTTGAATTGCACATACGTGGTATTATGATGTGTGTGTAGGAGTGTTTGCTATTGTGTGATGCACTGTTTTGGATGTTTTAATACGTTGTTAAGTGATCACTATCCATTTCTTCTAAACAGATAAAACATGGCTGAAACAAAAATACTGACATAGAGTTTATGAAGTTGCATTTGATATTTACTGAAAATGGCTCAAATGTTTGAATTTCGCATCGCCAATTCACGTCATGAAAATTGATATTTGGGAGTGTGGAAAGTTTGGTTTGCCTCACTGACAAAGAACTCCTGCACTTACACGGCAGCCTGCACTCAGCAAATGGCGCATTACGAACTGTACTACATGACCTATGACGAATGAACTGCAACTGACACATCACAAACATGCATTCTTTTTCCAAAGCAGAAAATGTCTTCATTACTCAAGAGAGAATGAGCAAGTTGTGACTGTACAGTGCCTCTTTAAGGACAAACATTCATACGGAACTCATTGCGCAACCCAATATGTGACCCTCACAAGCAACATTGCATACGAAGAAAAAATTGTAAGTTGATATTGGAAATCAATAAACTGGGAAAAAAGGTTATTAAAATTTTTTCTCGGCGATTTCCAGGTTCATAAACTATAAGCTGTTTGGAAACCGGACAAAATACAAAAAAGAAAATGGTAGCTGATCATAAATATAATTTTAATCCTACCCCATTTAGCAATAGTTTCCTAATGAATCTATGTAATATATACTAATTATTTTTATTTCAGCTGACTACAGCAGTCCGTAGCAATATCTGATGGATGGAAACGTATTTTTTAAGCAGTCTTTTCAGTTCTATTTCAACTTCAATATGAAAACGAATTTAATATTCCTAGAAAACCTCGATAAATAAAAATTGGATAACATATAACAATTACTGAAGAATTTTCTCTCTCATTTTGCTCTAAACCATTATATTACGCGACGAATTTAATATGCGCCATTTCTAATGCTCATTACATTATTATCATGACAAATCAGTTAGCTTATTTTTCCCGAGAAATTTAATTTCCACTTATCAAGTGAAAGCTGAGACAAAGGTATGATTTTTGCCGTGTAAAATGAAGCCTTGTCAATGTAATGGAAATTCCACAATCCGGTCTCATTACATTCCAATTTTATCACAGCAGTTCGCGAATTTTTTCTCGATATGCCAGTTTCGCGAAGAATCTAACACATTAAATCAAAGCGCATTTGCATTATAACTATCCCAGTTAACGTACATATTAGCTACCAGGTGTTCAAGTCACGAATATGTAAATGCATCAAATCATTTGGTTCCTCTGACAATATTTGTAAGGTTGAGGGAAAATTCCATCGCTGTGGCTCGAAAGATTGAGTCCTCTAGCCAATTCCACTCAGTAATTACCTTGCCAGTTCACCGTAGACCGTAAACTTTCAAAATTGCGATGACTTTTTGAAAGGAAAAATGATTTTCACAATTTTCTGACGTTTTCCAGAATAAGTTGGTAATTTAAAAGCTTCATTTAAAGTAGTACCGCCAAAAATTCAATTATCTTACTGGTCTTCCGTACGGTACCACTAGACTTTACTCCTGACGTATTTTCCACGTTTGAGCGCAAAAGTTTTCAATATAATATAGTAATTCGTGATACAAATATCAATCCATCCATCCATATACAAATAGATTCTTAGGTAAAAAAGTCAATTTATCTCCTCGCAATCTGCACCAATCTTACGCATCTTTAAAACAGCACTAACAGACTTTAATCCTGACGTGAATGCGATGATACAACTATAAAGTAACAAACACGGAATTTGCGAACAAAATTCGAGACGATATTGTAAAGGTAATTCCAATACTTTCCTCCCTATACTACATTTTACCACATAGGGAGGAAAAGTAAAATTGTGATGTTAGTTTACATCAAATTAAATAGCTTGCTCTGTCGCAAGGCGCTCACGAGGATTATTAATAAAATCGTTCTTTCATGTTCACTTCTGTACGAGTATATTTCGTCGTTAAAAAGTTCCATGCGTCGCTGCCTCAAGTGCGGACAAGTTAAGTTTTTAAAAAAAATTTACACCCGAAGGCGATAATGAGGTAGCAACTTAAACATTAAGAATCATCTTTATCCTTCTGAATAAAATATGTCAACATTTATGTAAGAGGAGTATGTTAACAATGCGGTGTGCAAAAAGAGGCTACAATTTACAGAAAGAAGTTGAAAGAGTGCCTCGTAAATTTAATGGTTGTAGGACGCATTAACGTCTGGCGTACCTTTTCGAACGTTCTAACCTGTATTTTAACGGCGCGGCGTGCCAAATAGCAACGCATTATGAATTAGTTGTAAATTAAACGAACAAGAAAAAATCGAAAAACTGGTGGTGCCACAAAATGGCACAGCATTTCTCTTACTAGTTAGTATCCTTTACTCATTATTGTGTTCCATCTTTTCGAGTTTGTCCCACCCTTTTTTCAGCTGCCATCTATTAGCTTCTAAAATATATGTTTTCAATTTTCCCAATGTTTTCCCGGATACCTAATAATAGAAATGAAATATAACTTTAAATATATTGTAGAAGGGTAAAACTAGTAACTTCGCATTCACGTCAGGATTAAGGTCTATTAGTGCTGTTTCAAAGATGCGTAAGATTAGTGCAGATGGCGAGAAAGAGAATTTTTACCCGAAAATCGATTTGTATAAATGGATGGATGTATTGATGCATGTGTACTGATGGATATATTGATGCATTTTTATTTAAAAATTTGAAGCAGTTTTTAAGAAAAATATTTGGCGTATCTGAAAATGTGCAATTAAAGACTCATTTTCATCCACTTTTCTACAACTTTAATCATTATTTGAAGCAAATGTACTCACAAATACAATAATGAACAAGCAATGGTAGCAGCGCTATTATTAACGACGTCAGAAATATTTAAAAAAATTGCATTTGTGAAATGTTTGAAAAAAAAAAGAATACATGAAAGTGGCATTTGTACAATTGTATTCTGAGCATTTAGCACTAACCGTAGAAAAAGTAGAAAGAAAAAATTGGAACAGTTTAGAAAAAGTTTGTTTTTAATATTTTTAAATGTGCGAGTTTTTTTAAAATATTTTTGAATTTTTTGTGCAAAAAAAGTTAATACTTTAGAATCAATGAATGTGACATTTATTTAAGAACTAATTTTGAAGAGCAAATTTAAATTGAAGAACAAAATCCCTATCTTCAATATTATAGCTTTACGAAGAGGCCAAAAATTCATTATTTTGAAATGTTCGAAAATTCAAAGTTAACAGTGAAAATCAGACCGATGCCATTTTTATAAGTATTTTTAATTATATTCTCACAGGAAACTTAAAGCAAACATTTGGAGGCATTTTTCAGAAAATTTGAAAACGACCTTAGAGGCTTTAGGGAAAACACCCAACCTTTGAAGAGTACTTTTCAAAATTGCAGGGCTGTATCGGGCCAGACCAACTGGAGAATAATCATTCTAAAACAAATCTCATGAATAAATTAGGCGCCAGTGTTGTTCACAGAAGGACGGACGAAGGGAGGGACGAGCACTCCGGCGCGTAGACGAACGAACATTTCGGTATCAGGAACCCCAAAACATGCATTTCCATTTAAATCTCAAAATCAATTTTCCTTAGCATTATGTAACTTCCTCTATGCTAGTTATATTACGTAGCATATATGTACGTATAGGAGATAGTAAAAAATATCTGTCCTTAAATGATACTGCACCGTCTCTGTCCATTTATCCGGCAGGAACTACTTCCATGAAGGCACAGTGGGTCAGTATGCAAGGATAATTAATCTGTTGCGGCTCTTATTGAACTGACTAATTACTCACTTTGGTGTGCAAATTCATAAGAACATTTCTGCTTCCTTTCCAGTGAAAAACAGACCTTCCATGTGTTTTGGTTAAAATTGCAATCAAGCTCTGTAAACGTGTATCGCGATATACAGGAAGACTGCAATGTTCAAACTGAATCGAAACAAGAAACATTACGGTTCTGGTGACAATGGTGTCCATAGTAAACAAACGTGATTACTTAGAGCTAACAGCATCATCCTGAGTTATCCAGAGCGGGCGGTGGCGGTGACGGCGGTGATGGCGGTGACGGCGGTGATGGCGGTGACGGTGGCGGCGGTGACGGTGGCGGCGGTGACGGCGGTGACGGCGGTGACGATGGCAGTGGCGGCGGTGGCGGCAATGCCGGCGGTGGCGAGAGTGGCGGCGGAGGCTGCGGTGGCGGTGGCGATGGCGATGGCGGTGGCGGTGGCAGTGGCAGTGGCAGTGGCGGGGACGGGGACAGGAGTGGAGTGGGGGCGGGGGCGTCTTGATGCTGAGGGCGGGGGTGGATGCGGCGGGGGCGGGGGCAGCGGCGGTGGTGGCAATGGCGGAGAAGACGGGGACGGGGGCGTACGCCGCGGCGGTGGCGGCGACGCGGGCTTGTTCGTGGGCGTGGGCGAATGAGCGGGCGGGCGGGCGCCGCCGTGGTCAATACGAGAGCCGCGCCCGGTGCCCGCACGGGCCAGCGCGCCCCTTGCTTCGCCCCCCCCCCCCATCGCCCTCGCATCCATCAGCCGCCGCGGGCGTCAGTTTCCCACTCGCCGTCGCCTCGCGCGTACATCCCGGATCTCCACACTCCCAACCCGCCTCATGCTCTCTCTTTTCTCTGTGCTTGGGGCAAGCGAATCAGACAGTTCGCGGGATCCCCATTTCGTAGAACTTGGTCTTTCTTTATTTATTCGCTTTTATATTTGCTCCCTCTAAGACCTGGAAAATAGTTAACATTGGATATTTTTAATTAGTTCGTAGAATCTGGGACCGTGTATTCAGATTCACGCTATGAGTTATGTATTTACTTTTTAAAAATGGTAAATGGTAAATTAATAAGAATGGTTATATAATGAGGCAGGTTTTTAATATTGTGGCCATTATTTTCCTTCTTGTAGTATAGTCTTTAGTATCCTTCTTATTTGTAGGTTGTGATAGTAATACGTTGTGCTTTGATTTTACAAATGCCTGATGTGAGTATCTTCGTGACAAAACAGATTAATAAAATGAATCCCAATATTGATAATCTGAATGATACTAAATTGCTTTCGTAATACGTAGGCGAGTCAAATGAAAACATAAAAACGCTGTAGAAAATAGGAAAAACGCTGTAAAATCGAAAACCGCTCCCATTGGAATCAGACCCGGCACGCATGCGCGAGGACTCTCGCGCCATTAATTGGCGTTGGCCCCGCATCCCCACGTTACCCATCGGCGCCATACGGGAGTTTCCAATATGGCGGCCGCTCTGTTCGAATGCGCCAAGGAAGAGCAGCGTGAACTGATCCGTTTCCTACACAGTGAAGGCACGAAATCAATAGAAATCCATCGACGCATGTTAGCACAGTATGGAGCTGCATATTGAGATATACAAATTTTCTCCACATTAATATCTTGCAAAGATCTTAGCGTCCAGCTTGCTGGGTCAATGGGTCACGATATGTTATAATCCTTATTACCTTTATAATGGATTATAGGATCCGCAGACTATACAGCGCTGCTGGGAATCTGAAATAGAATGATTCTAATTCCTAGTTCATTACTGTTTGGATTGACTAAATGAAAGATCACTTTCTTTTCTAAAGAACACAATTTAACAAAGTTTATTGTTACCTTTTAGCAAACAATATAGTGAATTTAATAAATGATTTTGATGTTAGGCCTTTGATCAAGATATCTTTGAATTTTACAGTTTTATACCGCGGTTAACTTATCTATTCTTCGTTGATGTCCCTCGTAGACTTCTCAGTCGAAATATCTTGCGAGCTTGCCGTAGTCCAAAGTCCCAAGAAATCCTCTTCTGCTCCTATCCAAACTGGTCTCAAACTATCAAAATTTTCAGTCCCGATTACGTCCTATGACATAGTCCCGAAATCTATAATTCGATTACCACTCCTGACAAAGTCCCAATTTATGCGTCAATATTACTTCCACATGCAATATCTGCAATATCATTTACTGTCCTTAAAATTTCACGATCTGATAACCCGACTCTGACTATCTGCACTACACTCGCTCCCTCTCACGAACCTACGATCAGTTCAGAAACGCGATGCCGGTCAGAATGAAATCTTCCTGCATGATTCACCCCTCGAAGACTTCGTATCAAACCTTCTCTTTTTTCATAACATTTGACCGTCCTTCTCTCACCCAGCCAATCCATGCGTTCATTATATTTTGGTGTAGCTGACCTTTCGATCGTCTAAACTTCTTCGCCCAATCCCCAATTTTCTACTTTCGGCATGCAGCCACCTCCTAATGCATTTACAAAAAACAAAAACTACATTGTTTATTCCCGGTCTTTGCTAAGCCTTTGCTCTCGTGATATATTCTAATGCATGTTCCATCATATAGTCTGCAAATAAATGTTAGTTTATTTTCATGTGACATATCGGTATGTCACAATATGTATCCCAGACACGGGTGTACGAATGGTGAAATAAATTCATTAGAGGCACAACAAGTTTGGCGGATGAGCCGAGACCAGGACAAGCACATCCTGATGTGACAGCTGAGGTGATTGCAGAGGCGGAGAAAATGATTATGCAGGATAGACGGGTCACCATCGAGGACATTGCAACGTAATTATAGTTCATTCATTGTTCCGCTCAGCTTTTTTTATCCATGACGAGTTGAAATACCGGAAAGTGTCGAAAAGCCCCCATCAGCTGACACCCGAAATGAAGAAGAAGCGACTCTATGCCTGCCAGGACCTGCTGCGCCGCTACGAACTTGAAGGTGACCCATTTTTGGAGCGGAGTTTGACGAGACGATTTCTGGGTCCTTCACTCCAACCACAACGCGCCAACGGGACGCTCCAAAGGCAGCGATTTTGCGACCGACACGGAGGTGAAACAGGTGGTGCATGAGTGGCTGCACGCTCAGCCAAAGTGATTTTTTCCCAGAGGTATCCATGCCCTCCCGACTCGGAGGCGGAAATGCATCGAAAAGCAGGGGAATATATTGGAAAATAGTGTACTTGTTCCACCTTTGTCTATAATACAGAACCAGAATAAATGTGTTTTCTGTTTTCATCTGACTCACCCTTGTACTAATGAAATACGAAGAAATAAAAGAGGTCCTCTTCGGCAACATAGTAATTTTATTCAGAGAGAGGGTTTTCGACGGCTTTGCCGTCATCAACAGTCTCGCTGCTTTAGGCAAAAGTCGGTCGCGTAGCACAGTCTACCGACTTCGCCGAAAGCAGCGAGACTGATGATGCAAAGACGTCTTGATCTCTGACCTCTTTTATTTCTTCGCATAAGAACGTCAACAACTCCGAATCAGAATTCCCACAACTAATGAAATACACCTGCTTCACACTTCAATTTATTCTCCGAACAGAGCAAGGTAGGGAATTAATCCTTCAGTATAGAAATCCATTTTCAAAGCTCATTAAAATCAATTCATAGTTTAATTGTTCCTTTAGGGTCAATATCGCTAAAAAAATTATATGGTAAATGGAAAATTAAACATTTAAGACATTGAGCATTGCACATTTTATTCTCATTCTACTCAAAATGCCCACTGTCAGTTTCCTATTTAATCCTTCACTAAGTTTTGGCATTGTGATCACACACGCACTAACATAAATTAAAGTTACTTTTCTTCACTGTGAAACTTATTTTCACTAATTAAACGAGAGCTCACGGAGGAAGGTGGTTAATGAAATATACATTCATAAGAAAAAAAATCCTTGTATCAAATGTCAACGAAATGGATCCTGTACATACCATTAATTGTTACCAAGCTAGAAAAAATGTCAAAAATAAAATATACTGAGAGACTATTTTTAAAGCTGGAGCAGACTAAGGTTACCAGTGATTGTTACAGAAATTGTCATTTGTCACGTCAATAATTACAGAAATACGAAAAATAGAACATCGTAATTAATTGCTTGTATATTCACTAGGCTCTTTTTTTAAACGTACTCAAATTACGCGATTACAATATAACTCTTTCATGGCACATTGAATGAAACGGTGAACAGTTTTAGTGAATCAAAATGTTGACAGTTCGCTTTGAATAAATTTTTGAAGATTTCCACTTTGAGAAAATATTTCAAAAATGTTCACTTTGAAAAATCACTTTGAAGTTGCTAGTAAAATATACCAACATTGCATGCAAATGCATCCGCAAGACTTTGCTTCTAATGATTTGGGTGATTACTGGCAGCAAAATTTCAAGTGGGAGAGCAAGTGCATGTGCCCGCCAGCAATCGCTCATACCGCACACACCTATTTAAGACATGAGTGCGTCAAAGAACGTGCAATAGTTTCCATCTATAATTTACGTGGTCGCAGTGGGGCTTAAGCCAGTTACTACCATACTAGTTTTTTACCATGTATGATTGAAATCATGCACTAAAAGACTTTTGAACTGACAGTCTGAAAATAACTTTAACTTGTATTAACTATTGATACTACTTCAGGGGCACAAATAATCATATCCATGTAATCGGAGACTTAAAAGAAGTCTATTTGAAATTATAAATGAAAGGTTATTAATATTTTCAGTTATTTAATGTAATATACTGAAATAATCTTAATGATTTAAAAGAAATTCAGCCCCAGTTGGTGCGCCATTTTGAAATAATCTGACTAATTTAAAAGACATTCAAGCCCCAGTTGGTGCGCCATTTTGAAATAATCTTAATGATTTAAAAGAAATTCAGCCCCACGTTGGGCGCCATTTTGAAATAAACTGCAATTTACTCAAACAAACTCGGTCGAGGAACCTGAAAAGCAAATATCTTTCTATCTTGCTACTTTATTGCTAGAATTGGCTCAATGAAAAATCATATATTCATTTCACGAAAACATGGAAATTTATTAAAAAATTTTAGTATTGTATAACTTTACCCAATATAAAATCAAACGTTTGTCATGACCGTTCCAACCTTATGTCTTCGCGCGCTTTTTCGGCCATCTTTATCCATCTCCGACGCCGTCGTCCTCAGGTCCAGACACCATCTTCTCCCTTCTTTTCTCGGAAGCTCACTTCAATCACCGTTCATCAGATCAACAAACTATTTGCTGCTAACATTCCAGTTCAATCACTGACAACTTCGCCCAAGCCCTCAATGTCCTTCCAACTCGTTCACATGAAATATTTTAAGCTCCACTGTCACACTTAGAGTTCCAATTTTGATGTTCTCTCAATATCCATTCCCTAGTAGATGCTTACAAGTCCCCAAAGAAAACAAAACTCCTAACATTAATTGGAGCACGATCCGTTCATGAGCACGGCATCAGTCAGAATGAATGTCTCTCGTATTCTTTCAGCCCTGCAAAGCTCGGTTCTTAATTTCAACTGTTTATTTGCAGATAACATTTGATGTACTTTCGTATCTAGCCAATCTCTAAATTTCTTGCAAAACGAACTAGCCGTCTTCACGACTGTCACTGCTTTTTCGACCAATCCCAGAATTCTATATAGAATTAGCTAGCCGTCTCCGCGATTGTCACTGCATGAATATGTTGACCTTGACGACGGCTCGCTTACCGTTGCTATGCTAGCATATTCACATAATTTATCCCATTTAATTGACGCCATTTATAATAAATATTGTACAATATTCAGTGACATATTGGTATGTCACAATACAGTATATTTTAAGGTTCTGTACAAAAAACGGTCATTTCCCAATTCGAATTATTATTAGAAAAACAGTGTGTTATTATTACATAGTAGTGATGGAAACTTTTGCAAATACCCATATTATAATGTAAAAAATTAAAAAGCCCTGTATATCACATGAGTATTGAATGATTTAGTTTTTTGTGTCTCTTGTAAAATTAGTTTCCACGGAGATTACTGATTTCCCGATTCAATTATAATCGCCGTAAAAATACTTGAATGTATTGATGATACAAAAAGAATTTAGTTCAGCTTCATTTTCTTACAATATTTGCTAATATGCACAAAATATACAAAGATCACCTGAACACTGCTGTTCTCGGTTATTGTCTAATCCTAATATAAGATCATTCTCAATTAGTTCCGAAAATCCTGTCACAAAATCTATTCCAACAACATTTGATTCTTCCCCGGATTCCCATATTTATCTCCCCTAATTTTTGAAGATACTAAAACTCCACAAACTCAGTCTAATTTGTGATCATTTCGACTTCTGCAGTTGCTCTATTAATCGTTTTGTATGCGAATCTATATAAACAATTAAAGGCGACTGTTTTGTATGTTTATGTAAATAAGGTGTTAGTTACGTTTAATGAGAGTACGTTGCGGGCCACATTCACTTGAAAATCGGTATTTGTTCACTTTGGAACGTAAACGTGAAAAGTCGAATGTAAACATTCATTCACTCTCTACGATTATTCAGTTTTTTTCCGCATTCACTTGGAATTCTGAAAATTTAGTTCCAAGGCAATACTATTCGTAGGTTTATGCAAATGTATTTTAAAAAATACGATAATAGACCTACAATTGAACTGATATATGCCGCGCAATTCACTTAATCGATGTTTACGTTACATTGGTTGGTGATTCCGGGCGTGTCAACAGCTTAGGTCATTAGTCTCGTAAGTGTAGTGGATGTATTTCATCTGGAGATGGCAGTGATCTTCCCCTGCTGGATGGCGAGATCCGGCGCAGACCTACCGTCGACTAGCGGGGTTTCCCCCTAACCAGGATTCTCCCACCAGCGGGGCACCGCCCCAGCCGGTACAAGTACTAAGCTCCCGACCGGTCTCCCGGGATATGGCACTTGTTCAAATTAAATTCACTAGTTCACTTAAAGATGGTAACATCAGTGTTGCCAGCGACGTGAAAGAACATTATGGCTATTGAGCGAAATGCCTTTGGGTACTGGAGTTAAATCAACGCCACCTACATAGATCTATTTCAGTGGCGTTGGTTTAATTATCGGCTTACTCACTAAGATTGCAACGTCAAAACACGTTTTGGAAATTTATTTGAATGTTCTGGTCGGATCTGAAAACCAATTATCAGTTCCCCATCGAATGACACCTCATATCTCGATTGGTGCACGGGAAGTGGTCTAGCCGTGAGCGTCGGAACCGCACATCCGCACTCTCAGGAGTTACTCAAATACTCTACGTGGATGAAGATTTGACATCATAGAAAATTGCTCGATCAGAACAGCTACTCCCTAATTACTGTAATTTAGAACAATTAACTTGTATTTTTTCTGATACTGATATGAGAAATGAGACCACTGTATCCTTTTTACTTGCGACTTCTGCAAGTTTCAAATAAAGAGATGGTGTAAGCAGCCAATTAATAACTATTATCTTTAGAACGCACGATTAACAAGCTTTAAGTAAGTTTTGACAAGGTTTAAAGAGGACGCGCAGATAAGAATTGGTATACTATGGCAAAAACTGCATTAAAATTTATACTTTACCGGTGAAAATAAAAAAAACAACTGATAATCTTCTAGTTTAATTCAAATATGAAAAGTCTCCTAAATTGTTTGGAATGCATATAACAGTCAAAATATGATATAAAAATCTTTATCTGAAAAGTAATTTAAAGGATAATGTAAATGTAGCATTTCGTTCTTCGTCTTAGGAAAGAAAATCCTTTTAGATTTATTGACTATTAATAATGTCTGAGTAATACAAGTTGTATTCTGAGAAATATTCCTCAACAAACTATTCATATGCTGTCTTTATTGTACATTTTCGATCGTCTTTTGACTTTTGTATTATTATTATTATAATTATTATTAGTCCATAACATCCCGTAACGGGCAAAGACCTCCTGCTTTAGCAGGGTTACAGTAGGTTGATATTCAATGTCACTAAAGTTCACTCAATTCCACTAAAATCGATTAATAGACTGTGGATCATCATCTTCTTTTTGCTGTTCATATCCCAGTTGCCTCCATGTTTTTCTCTCTTGGGCCAGTCTCGTCCAGGTGGGACCAGCTGCCTTGCATAGCTCGTCTGTCCATCTTCTCCTCTGCCTCCCTTGGTTTCTCCACCCATACCGAGGGTCCCAGGTTGTTGTAGTGTATGCCCATCGTTGCTGGCCTTGCCTTATAATATGTCTTCCCAATGCCATTTGCTTATTTTGGCTTGCCGTACTGCATCTTTAATTTGAGTATTTTTTCTAAGATGGTATTATGGTGGTTTCTGTAGATGGTATTTTGTCTAGGAGCGAAATATTTAACATTTTTTGTTCCATTTTCCTCTGGTATCGTTGTATCCATTTTATTTGTATTACTGTTAAGGACCATGTTTGTGATCCATAAAGCAATATCGGTAAGATGCACGAGTCCATTACTACCTTTTTAATTTGGAGGTTTATCTTTTTATTTAGCAAAATGAAAGAGAGGCTCCAGAATTTTCTCCATGCTAATTTAGTTCTTCTTATTTTCTTATCTCCTCTATTTGTAAATGATACTAGCTGGCCCAGATAAACATATTTTTGCACATATTCTATGTTGCTGCCGTTCATCATTATTGGTTTGAGTTCACTGTTACTCATTACTTTAGTTTCCGATAAGTTCATTTGTAAACCGATCTCAGTACATTTTGCGTTTACATCGTATAGCATTTCTTTTAAAATTTTAGGCGAGGTACCGAGTAATGTCGTCTGCAAAACGGAGGTTTGTCAGCCGCCGTCCGTTGACATTTACACCTGCTTGTTTGGACCGATTTATTTTACGGAAACACATTTCAAGCAAACTATTAAATAATTTAGGAGATATTTGGTCCCCTTGTCTTACTCTTCTCTTAATTGGAAATATTTCTCCTTCTTGATCTGTTCTTACTTGTGCTTGGCCGTGTGCATATAGTTTTGTATCATACTACGTTATAAATTACAGTTGAAAAAAATGTGTACATTTTATAAACTGTGCATTTTCTGTTACGTATATGACAATGAAATGCTATGTGATGTCGAAAGGATTCTTGTAAAATATACTGTAAATCCTAAACAATTTTCTAAAGCAGTCACCCCTCTCTAATCATCCTACACACAATCGCACCGCATTCTTCAGAATCATCGTCACAATTAAGCTACTAAAATAATTATCAATACTTATCTTAATATTTACACATCAAAGCGACCAGTTAAAAACGACTCTTTCGGTAGATTTCGCTTCGTAATATTTGCAGGTTCACTAAAGATGAACCGAAATTAATAACACAGCCCACTTTACGAGTGATTAGAGCAGCGGCAGGCAATTTTGTCACTTCCAGTCTCTACTCTGGAACTCGCTCCGACTGCACAGACTTCATCGTCAATCTTCCGAGTGCACGACATTCTTTGCAGGCACCGGTGCCCTTTCTTTATGGCCTTCGCTCATCTATCGCCACCCGACTTCCGCCGTCCCATTCTTCTTTCCTCGATCTTCTTCTACCAGAGACTGCCCGCGTCCGTCTCCTGCACCTCCTCTGCTACGTGTTCAGAAACGCCTCCTGGCCGTCTCCGCCACAACTCCGCCCCGCCACACCTCGCTCCGTCCTTCTCTGTTAAAGTCCCACCTCCAATTCTCCTCCGCCTCCACCCCGCCCCGTCTCTGCCCGCCCCACCTCCGCACCACCCCGCCTCCACGCCGCTACAACCCGGTCCGTCCCTATCCAACTCCTTCTCGCCCCGCCTCCGCCCCGCCTCCGCCCCGCCCCCGCCCCGCCTCCGCCCCGCCTCCGCCCCGCCTCCGCCCCGCCTCCGCCCCGCCTCCGCCCCGCCTCCGCCCCGCCTCCGCCCCGCCTCCGCCCCGCCTCCGCCCCGCCTCCGCCCCGCCTCCGCCCCGCCTCCGCCCCGCCTCCGCCCCGCACCGCCTCCGCCCCGCCTCCGCCCCGCCTCCGCCCCTCCATCCCACCTCCGCCCCGCCTCCGCCCCGTCCCACCCTGGTTCTTCACTCTCTTCACAGCCTCTTCTTAAACCCGACCCAGAACCTCTCCGCCTTCTCACTATTCTTTCCCCGATCTTTCCTCACCTTTTCACTGCCTTCTCCCATCTTCCTTGCCCCCGTCTTCACAACATCCCTTTCATGTTCTCAACGCCTCTTCCTCACCTCCACCGCCACTCGTCTCCGTCATAGGCCTTCTTTTCCCCGCGTCGCCTTACCTTTCTTCGCGGCCCACGCTTCTCACGCTCTGCCCCAGCCCCGCCCCCGCTGCGCGCTGTCCGTCTTCATAAAAGCCATAATGCGTCGCAGGCCGCTAGCGTCGCGCCGCGTCGCAGCCGCCTGCCTCCGAATGCTCCGGAAAACGGCGATCTTTTCAACCCTGGCTCGTAATCGAAATGAAAGTTTCCGGCCAGTTTTTTTTTTTTTTTTTTTTGCCCTTGCAAGAACTCGTCGATTCCTTTTTCTTCATTTTTAATGTAGAGAGAACTGTGTTTCGCCCGAAGAGTAAAATTTTCACCGAAAGAAGCCCCATGGAAGACTCCGTGGTTTACTTTTTCTCTTTGTGATGAAGAGAAACGAGTCGACGGGAGCTGTGCCTTTCTTGAAGCGGCAAGCAAAATCAGACATATTGGCGTTTCGAAGCGAAAATTAAATGGAAAGTACACGTTTATTTAAATGAAACCTGGCAATGCCTTCGTTATCTTTCTACTTCAACTCATTTTGCGCAATGCAAATGAAAATATTTTTCCGATTAATCTCTAATTTATGACAAAAATTGCTTTTGGTTTTCAAAACGGAGAATGAATCATTAATGTTACCCAGAAATCTCGCTTACTGCAGTATTGTTCTTTAAATATATTCAGTGCGAATATCAGTGATAAATTGGTCACTCATATAAAGTAGGCGTCAGCAAATTCGCGTCCTGGGTGTGTAAAAAAATTAAAACGTCCAGATAAATCACACTATCTCCTCTATAAATCACATTGAAAAAACCGTTGAATTTTGTTAATTTAATTCTAATAAACGTTCTTTATTTAATATCTAATTTCATTAAGTTGTTGATATTTATTAGAGCAAATACATAATTTTATCCATAAAACTCACGGACTATTCGTTCTCCAGGATTACGTAAAGTGAAATAAATAAGCTGAAATTAATTTTCTGTTTCTTCATTTGAACAACAACCAATTCAAGAACTTGTGTGGCATGATGGATACAGTTGATTCTATAATTAATTTAACTTGCACCTTACCAACTGCTAAATTTTGAATTTGGAAAATGATTACAATTTTCATAAAATGTGACTCGTAGAACAGCTGTGAGTTCTAGTATAGTTTTGGCACAGACTAATTTCAATCTTGTAAAATGAAGATAAGAAAGTACAATATTTGTTTACGATATGTGTAAATTTGCACCATTATCTGTTTCCCAGCGTGAGCTAAAGTAGGGTGATCTCAGACCGCTCTGAGAATCTCCCAAATTCAAAAAGAGTACTTGCCTGGAAATCAGGAGCAATTATCAGGAAACTCATATGTTACATGTCACATGTTGCGCTGTAGGGACACTAACATGAGTTAGTGAATGATTGATTTAATAGGTGATTAGTAGGGGCAGATTTTAATGAAATGTCTTTTTTTTCTTTTCACTTTAGAACAACGCCGTTTAGTGTAGAAATTCATTTTATGTTATGGCATTAGGAAATTACCCATTTTTATTGGTCATTATCTTGCATTTTGTGTCGATTTCGACTAATAAGTCATTTTTTACTTTTTTAGTCATTTTTAATGCAATATTTGATGATTTCATCTATTTTAATGTCATTTTTAATGGTACTTGCGTCAAATAATATTTTCGAGATGCAACAAATGTTCTTCACATGATTACTTTGTAGACTATTCTATTTGTTCCTCCAGAAATTGTTTTAACAGCCGTTGTATGTATTCTAGTGACGTATTTCAGTGCCATTGCCGGTTCGGCCGATTTCGAAATAACTGAAGACAGAGATTTCCTGGTAAAGAACAGTCCAAACCAAAAGTTTGCAGGTTGAGTTCACTGCGAACAAATAGAAAGAGCCTCGATTACATCAGTAACGTATCCAACAGCTTGAGTTGTTCATCCGAACAGGTTTTGATCAGATTTTGTACGTCATTTTTCTTTAGTTTTAGAACATTTCTAAAGCATTTTAAGAGCATTTTATTGATCATTTTTGGCGATGTTTAAGGTCACCAAAATCCGCCCCCTAGTGATAAGTGTTTCCGGGTCCGTCTACTGCTATGGTCATTAGTCCCATTAATGTTGTGGATGTCTTACGCGGGGGGTGGCGGTGATCTTTCACCGCTGGATGGCAAGATATGGCCGTGACACACGTCGACTAGCGAAGTCTTTCCTAAATGGGTATCTGCCACTAGCGGGGCACGGCCCAGTCGGAATAACCTCTAAGCTCCTTTCATGTGTGTAAGTAAGTAGTAAATAGGACAAGGAAGAGGAAGGAAAGATCGTGTTCGGTTCGTGGCTAGTTTGTTAGGGTACTTCTTCTCCGTTCGCGTGGTGCTGGCTGAGAAACCTCGGGAAACAACCGATCAGAGCAGACAGCGGCTAGAAATCTCCTCGAGACAGCAGCTAAATTCGAGGTAGCTATCAAACCAGTGTCGAAAACCCTGGCACCATTGAAACTCGATTACGTGAACCTCCCGGTCATATGCACAACAGTGACACTAATTGCTGCCCTGAGCTACCTAAGCCGGTATGTGCTAGTAGCAAGATGACATAAGAAAAATACGGCACACAGAAACATTCAAAGACGTCACCAGAAAAGCGATTCAATGTTGTATTATTAACAGAGGAAGCATTACAGACGATCAATAAATTACGCCAAAACTTTTAAAATCTTAGTTATTAATTGATTTTCAAAAATAAAATATACAATATGTACATCATTTTTCTAGAAATTATTACTCCACAAATTATTCAATAAATGAATTAAATTCATTTTTCCAGAAATTATTCCTTAAATTCTCCAAATTCATTTGCATCGATGTGGGATGACATTAGGTTGAAAGCAAATAAATGGAGCAACACACAGGACCACCGTGGCTGACATTCTGCGTCGCCCACACACACGCGCGCGAACATATTTGCCCGCGGCGCCGCGATGTTGCAAAGCGGTCACTCTGCTTTGGGAACCGTTCCGCATTCGTGGCTTATCACGCCTTGCACACAGTCCATCACACGCTTTTCAAGCCTCGGTGTTTTGCTCTCAGCTTTTCGCCCATATCGTTTTGCATTAGGTTCTTTGCCTTTATATCTTCGCATTTAGCATTCGAATATAGCCTTTTGGCATTTACGTCTTTCACTATTTCTCCTTACCTTCAACTCTTCGCTGTTAGTTTTTAGTTCTTCGTCCTTGGCAATTAATCCTGATCTTTTCTGTCTTGGTGCTTTACAATTAGCTCTTCGTCCTTAGTTATTCGTCCTTATCACTCTACTCCTTGCTACTTTCTCTTTGCTCTTGTCTTCTGCACCTTTCCCACTTATTTCTGTCTTCACGCTCCTGCAGTATTTGAAAAATACTGAACATGTAAATATCATCATTATCAGAAAATGCTGAAGTTACAGTTGTTAAACTTCTGTGATTCGGATGAATAAATTTATGTTGAGAAAGAGATGGGATTATTATGCGACTTTGTTACCTAAAAACTTAATTTGAGTAAAACGTGGTTTGAGAGCATCTTGTAGATGAAAGAACAAAAAATCACTAACGAGACTCATAGATTCAACAATAAATTCTGGATGCCAAACACGTGCAAGAATCTAATTCATTTAAACCACAATATTAACAATGATAAACTGCATTTCTTACTAAGAAAAAGATACATAAAATATGAAAACAAAAGACCAGTTGGGTATTTTGATATTCCAGCCACTAATATACAATTTATAATACAATTTCCTCCGCACTCGAAATTATATTGTTACGTTGAAGAAACTCAAGCAAAATATAAACACGTATTTTGGAGTATTATTACTTATGTTTTAAAGATATGCTGCCAAAAAAGACTTGTAAAGAATGTATTCCTAAGCAATAAAATATTAAAAACCAAACGAGTCGCTATAAAAAGTGATGCTGTTGGAACATATGGCGTTACAAGTGAAAGCGTACGCTTCCACGATCACAGTCTGTTTGGCTGACCGGAACACGCCACGTCCCAGAGATTTTCTAGCCCTGAGGAAGGTTGGAGAATGGCAGCCGAAATGATTGCACATGTGCCTAGGATGTGGTGCGTCCCGGATAGCCAAGCAGCTATCTGGCGGTATTGGCGCGGCAGTTTTCGTAGTGCGCAAGTCGGCTTCGGAGTTGAGTGACTGGAGGGGCGGCACTCACTTTTGCTCGTCTGTAGGAAGCCAGCTCCACGCGCACTCCGAGGCAATCGCATGCTTTGATTGATTGATTGATTTTTTCGTGTTTCCGGGCGCGTCAACTACTTCGGTCATTAGTCCCGTTAGTGTAGTGCATGTTTTTCTCGGGAGATGGCGGTGATCTTCCCTCGCTGGATGGCGAGATCCGGCGCCGACCTACCGTCGGCTAGTGGGGCTTCCCCCTAACCTGGACTCTCCCACCAGCGGGGCACCGCCCCAGCTGGTGCAAGCTCTAAGCTCCCGACCGGTCTCCCGGAATATGTGGTAGTGTAATGCATGTTAGTGTGTGTGTGTGTGTGTGTGTAATGGGAAAGGATAGGACAAGGAAGAGGAAGGACAGATCGCGCGCGGTCCGTGGCCCGTTTGGTAGGGTACTGCTCCGGCATTCGCCTGGTGTTGATCGGAAAAACCACGGAAAACTACCAATCAGAGCAGCCAGCCGCTAGAATTCTCCTCCGGACAACAGCTAAATTCGACCTAGCTGAAAAGCTAGTGTCGAAAATCCTGTCGCCGTCAGGACTCGAACCTAGGACCTCCCGGTTAGAGGTACTGCAGTGACATCAGTTGATGCACTGAGCTACCGCTACCGGTCGCACGCTTTGAAACTCAAAATCTGTGGAGGAGATGAATTAAATGCACGCTAGGAGAAGGATTAAATGCTACAACATTGTTGTTTGGAAAAGCTACAGAACTCAATTATCAGGTCCAACTAAATTCACTACCGATTAGTAAATTAAACCAAAATACAGATTTATTACGAAGAATTTATGCTATAATACAGAATTATTTTATATCAACAAAAAATATACCACAAAATCGCAGTTAGAATTTATTACTGATAGGTTATGAAGGAAAACTTGAAATAAAAAAACTAAATTTAGTATTCAACGAATTTAAAAAACCTAGAGTTAGATTTTTTTCGATGAGAAATTAGAAACTTAAAATTACGTGTGGAATTTTGCAAAAATTATTATTAATTAATATACTATATACTGTAGGTTTTAAAATCATCCTTTGTGTAACAAAGGTTTGATCCTCACTTGATCCTCAAAAGGTTCATAAGATTACTACAAACATGCCATGGTTTTCACAATGTCATCTTTGCACACTGGACAGACTTTATGTTTCTCAAAATAATTTTTATGCATACAAGCCTGTTAATTTTCTGTAATCCGTCTTGCGTACATAAAGGCTGACGATTTCAAATACACTATACACTGTAGAAATAAAAAATAAAGATTTGTCATATTTTTGTTCGCGTGTATTGTTGCGCGTGTTGTGTAAGATAGTGTTTAACTACAACGCAAAAAACCTCAAGCCAAATCCCAATGAAACGCCTGAATGTATGCAACCCGCTTTGTTCATCTGTATGGAGGAATGCAGTCATTTAGTCTGCGTGTGCTCAAACTCGGAATCTTTCGCAAAGTTTCATCAGCTTTTGGTTCTAGTCTTTATTCTCATTGCTCTAGATTTATTACACATATCAATTCAATGAAAATTTTTATTCCTTTATATGGTTTTTATAATTATAAAATTAATATTGTGCAATATATTCATGTACTTCCACATTTTTCATTCCAAGAAGGCTAGTTTTGGACGATGTTGTTTGAAGTTTATGATTTTTGGAATTTGGGTTCATAAATATGCATTTCGTGAATTACTGCAAAATTCGGACATCGGATATACATATAGAGATATTTAATAATTGAGATTACCGGTAGATGTGAATGTTAGGAGTAGAGATTAAGTATTTGAATAAGTTACGGAAAGCGAAAAATAAAACTGATTGTCAATAACCCTGCCCAAAATCCGCTCCAGAAAATGTTCACCGTGATATAAATCTGGATAACATCATTTACATCATGAAAGTGAAAGCGAATAAATCCCAAACCTCAGAACATTTATATTGGAGCAAACCATTTCTCACATATATTCATGAACTTTTTTTCTAGAAACCGTTTCTTTCCAGCTATACAAATACAACAATACCAAAGATCTTTCTTCGGACTAAAATAATAGTATTTAAAATTTCCATGCTGCTAATGTGGGGGATTTCGAAGTTGATATAAAGAACACGTCCAAAAATATATCCTCGGACGAAAATAACAGTTTTTAAAGTGTCTACGCTGGTAATGTGGGGGGATTTCGAACTTGATATAAAGAGCGGCGAGAACGAAGGTATCAGCAGCGTTGCTTTCCCGAGGTTTGGGGTGAAGGGAGGCACTAATTCCTCCAAAACGGATAACGACCCGCCTTCTTTCCTCCGCGCCCTTTGTTTCCTGTGCGCGCGTCGCGCGCCACCACTCCAATGGCCTTTGCCGAGTAAACCTCCCAGCGCCCTCGGAACTCTGTGGAAGGCGGCCTAAGCCCCTGCGCCAAGCACAAAAGCCGCCTTCCAAGGTAAAACATGCCTCGTCCCCTTCCACGCTCACCCAAGAGGACAGGGCGCGCTCGAAATAATGGGTTACACTACTAATTACACTACAATTGCTCTGTCATATTAACATCAAGATTAGAGAATATTTTTCTGGGGACGTGAAATAAAATTGAAATGATAAAAAGAGAATGCAACATTGTAGTATCTTTGGAGAAATTTTCAAAAATGTCTTTTTAAGATTTTGGTAGAGTTGACAGCGTAATATCTCGATCATACACAAGAATATTCATTGAGATTAGTCAGTTTTTTGAAGGGGGCAACAACAACAACAATAATAATAAAATAATAATAATAATAATAATAATAATAATAATAATAATAATAGTAATAATAATGTTTAATGCTTCTTTGCAAAATCCAGCCACGTTCAGATAAGTTGTCTTCATTCCTTGCGTTGTTCGTATTTATTATATCCCTGAGGAAGGAATTACATATTCCGGAACGTTGGCAAACTAATGAGTTTTATGAATTGACCAATCCTGTGATCCTTATCCCACAGAAATAGGATTCAAAAGAAAGTACTATCAAGAGTAAATAAAATTTGTGGGATGAGCATCAATTCAAGAAATAAAATGTCTGCAGTTAACACATGAGCTATTCCTTTGCAACTTATACATTCGGAGTCATAAAATGGACGGATACCTCATTACAAGCTTTCGACAGAAAATTGAAGACACAAAATCATCCTTGCCTAATACGTAAGTAATAAAAAACATACAATGTTCTGTAGTAACGAAAAAGAGGCTCCTGCCTAACTGAACTAAACTAAACATAAACATATACGTCAACATAAATAAACACCTACATAAACATACACATAAACCTAAAAAACCTCAACATCTGAACATACACGTTGGTCGCCACTGTCACACAATTTCCTACTTATTAATTCCCGGCTGATCTTTAGTGCCCGCGCCTCAGCTAGCATTTGCCCGCCTCACCTTGGCGTGAATCCCGTGATCGCTCCATACGGAGAACACTAAAAAAAAATATCGGCGTGATCGTGCTTGGGTCAGTTTCTAGCTAATAAATAACGTACACATAACACAATTCAAAATTCAAATGACCCGCCGTAGGCGCTCATCTATTTATTTTACTGTATTAGCAAATTTAACACAGATTCTGCCCGTTACGGTCTATGAACATCACCGCATTCGTTTGGTCGCGGCGATTTCTGCTCCTTTGCATAAACACATTGACACTAATATTCAAACACATACAATAACCCATAAAATTAATTATACACATTCACACATAACAACAAAAAAATATTTACACTCATTCACTCGAATGCGCATTCTGTTGTACCCTAAAATTTAATCTAATACTAATGAAACAATACTTGGTCTTCAACAGAATGTCTTTCCTTTTTGTGGATTTCCTTCATTCACGCAATAATAAAAAAATAGGTTGTCGTCACTTCCCTTGTTCTGCCACTCTGCGCATCTCGCCTACACAGCACTGCCGTCTGCTTCCAACCCCGCTGGACACGTAGATACTCGCTGGCTACCAGTCTCCTTTGCCCAGGCTCCAATTCAATCGCCCGTCGTCCAAAATCCAAAAATTACTGTTCGCGGCGATTATTCACCGTCCTTAAATTTAATTCCGCCGGCTCAATTATTCCGGGATAAACACAAAAACAACTATTACAAAATTACTATAAACACGAACGAAAATGACGAATAATTAAAATAATTAAATTTCTACTAATATTCTAACGCGACCTAAATTCCATTAATCACCAATAAATGTTGCGATAGATTACTGTTCATTACTTAACACTGCAAAATAAAATCAACGGTATCGTGTTCAAGTCCGAAAATAAAAGTTTCACTACTATCACATACATCTGACCTCTCCCAGATCTAAGCTGCTTCTCCACCGTCTACTTCAACACAATATTGTTGTCCTTTTCTTAGCGTTGTTCATCTTTCAAAACAGCCGCCCATCACCGACTGAAATTCACCACTATATTTTATGTTCAAGTTCGACATTTTCGGTGTTTAGCGCTGTTTCGTAATCACTATCTTTCTTCTGGGCCTTGTAAACATTTAATCCGTTGTCATCGGGTCTTTTTATTGTTCCTTTTACTTACAATGTAATATTCGTACCTTCCGGGATGCCGTGTGGTGTTGCTGTATTTTACTCGCGCGTCGATTGTTTCTTAATCCCCTATGTAATGATACTTTAGATTAATTCTTTCCGGTCTTGCATTCGTTCCTCCGGGTCGAGACTAATTTTGCCGGATTCCTCGTAATTTCCTCTATTGCTTTCCAAAGTTTCGACGTAATCCGTCGACGCGTTCTCAAGAAATTAACCGAAATGTGGTTTTCCCTATGTCATTAGCATATCAACAATGACTTCATGTTGCTACTTCAAACATGTTAAAAATACAAATTCTTTCGTTTATGATTTCTCGTGAACCCGTGGTGCGATTTTCTTGATCTTGGTGTCATAGTTTTTCTAAAATTGTCCGCCAAATGGTGTTCACGTTGCCCTGCCCCAAATTTCCCGTTTTCACTGATTTCCAAAAAATTCCCCTTCCGCGGCACGATCGCTCATTGTTTTCCGGCGTTGCCTAAATTCTCTTGGAGTTCGACTGGAAATACTGTTCAATAAATTATTTAATAAATTATGTTATCGGACCGGTACAAATCATTACATCTCCCCCCGCCTAAGATGTTACTCAGTTCATGATGCCATCATACTGAGTTGACATCTATCACTGTTCTTGCACTGTGAAGTCTACACTCTGTTTGTTGCCGGCGCGACTTGCACCTGCTGCCACATGCACTTTCTACTCGGCCGCCCCAGTGTCTACGACCTTGGCTAACACTGCCTTCAACCTACTCGCGTTCGCGACGGATGTACCTGCTAGCACTTACACTTGCGGTTGCACTGCACATTGTACCGTCGTCTATTATCGCACTATCACACGTTACACTTGTCACCCTTTTCTTTCACCGGTGCCTTAATCTAAACAATCTTCCTTTCTTACTTATAAACTATTCCTTACAACTAATCTTAACCGATACCTTCAAACTACCTTTTAACGTCTACACTTTGTTCATAAAAGCTATTCTTTATCATTTGACTTTTGTCACCCTTTTCACTTGCTACTGTCACCTTTAATCTCAACTCTTTGTACATTTTACATTGTAACCATACCTTTCTCAACTACTAGTACTGGCTACCTAGCTATTACCAACGTCATTCTATTTCTCTATATAGTTTTACATTATAAATGTTTTGCGTTCCTTTATCTATTTCTCCGTCTACTAACACAACATTGTTGTTATCTAAAACCTTTTTTATAGTGTACGGGCCGTCATAGAGCGGAAAGAATTTACGAAACAATTTCTGGTCCGACGAGGACGAATGCGACGCTCGGACTAGTACTTTGTCTCCAGCTCTAAATGTCTTCCGTTGGCATTGTTTCTGGGCCTTCTTCCTGCTCGTTGCCGACTTCCGTAGCTGCTCGTACACTATTTGTTGACTCGTTGCCACTTCTTGCACGCCGCCGATTTCTGGTGGGATCCGAATACGATCAAATGGTCTTGTCTTCCTCCTTCCGAAGTGCGCTTCCCACGGCGTCACGTTGGTGCTGGAATGCGGTACGGCGTTGAGGACGTTATTCAAAATTGGCACCGCCTCAAACCACGCCCGATGGTTTTCTGCTGTGTATACTCGGAATAATCGCGACAATTCTCGCATTACTCTTTCGCTCGGATTACTCTGAGGGTGGCGCACAGCCGTGAAGTGAACAGAGATTTCTAGAGCTTCCATCTCCTCTCTCCACCTGTCGCTTGTAAACTGAGTTCCCCTATCGCTAAGAATCCGGGCCGGTTTTCCGCACATCTCAATAAATTTTTTCACTTGGCGTACGCAACTAGCTGTATTCGGCTTTCGTATGGGAAAAATCTGCACAAACTTCGTGAACACATCGATGATGACGAATAGATGTTGGTTGCCAAACCTCGTCTTCGGCAGCGGGCCGTATAAATCCACTGCATACAGATCCTGAGGCCCTTGCGGCACGATTGCTTGCCATTCTCCTTCGCAATGCCGATTTGGTTGTTTGGTCTTCTGGCACACGTCACATGCACTCGCTATTCGCCTCACTTCCTTTCCCATGTTCGGCCAGTAACAATAGTCTGCCAGTATCTGCACTATTTTTCCGCCTCCAAAGTGCCCATAGTGCTCGTGGGTCGACGTCGCCAATTCTCTTCGGCTTTCTTCTGGTACCCAAATTCTAAATTTTCCTTCTGGGCCGTTGACTTTTCGCAGCAATATTCCGTCGTGCATTCTCCAGTTGCTGACGTCTTGGTCCCCTTTTTTGTTCACCCGGTTGGTATCGTAGGGCTGTCCTGCAATCAACTTCTTTACTTCTCGGACGAATGGATCGCGTTGTTGGATATCCAACACCGCCCCTGCCGTCCATCGTGGGTTGATCTCTCGTACTCGGATTGCTGCTACCACATCTTCACATTCTCCCTTTTCCTTCACCTTTATCCGGGACAAATAATCGGGAAGCAAGTTCTTCTTTCCTTCACAATATTCAATTTCAATTTGAAATTGCTGTAACCATAGCGCCCACCGCAACAGTTTATCATTGTGGGTATGGCTCGTCATTAAAAACGTCAACGCCTTATGGTCGGTGATGACGGTAAATGGACGCCCAATTAGCATCGTTCTAAATTTCCGGGTCGCCCACACTACCGCTAACGCCTCCAGCTCCGTAACTCCAAAATTTCGTTCGCTGCCTTTTAGTGACCGGCTGTCCAGAGCAACGATTCGCTGTTCTCCGCCATCTCCCAACTGAAATAGCACTGCTCCCAGCGCATATCCGCTACTGTCTGTCTGGACATACATGCGTCGGCGAAAATCCGGGTAATGCACCACGTATGTGCGCTCGAAGGCCTCTAACAGCTGCTGGTACGCTTCTTGACACTGTTGGTCCCAATGCCATTTATTCCCCTTTCTCAATAGATGCAGCAGCGGTACCACCTTTTGTGAGTAGTTTTTCACAAAACGCGCGTAATAGTTGCAGATACCGAATAATCGTCGTAGCTCTCTTATGTTCTTTGGTGGCGGTAATTTCCGGATCAGTTCCCGTTTACTCTCCTGAATCTTCATTCCTTCGCTTGAAATTTCATGTCCCATAAATTGAACTCTTCGTTTGCAGAACTCGCATTTCTCCAAATTCAATTTCAAATTGTACTTCTTAAAGATTCGAAATAGTTCTTCTAATTTTGCTAGGTGCGACTGCAAATCCGATGAGAACAAAATTATGTCGTCGACATACATGACCATCGTTCTTTTTAATTCTTCCGGTATCACGTCGTCCAGATAACGAATCAGCGCCGCCCCCGAGTTCTTTAATCCAAATGGCAATCGCGTAAAGGAGTACACCGTCCCTTCAAATTTGAAACTAATAAATTGTTGACTCCTCCTTTCAACTTCGATCTGCCAATAAGCGGACGAAAAATCGAGCGCGCTGAAAATCGTCGCTCCTCCTAACTTCACTATCATTTCATTGATTGTAGGTGGCGTCTCGTATCGTGGGATCGTGACTGCGTTCAGCTTTCTTGCATCCAGGCATATTCGAATGTTACCGTTCTTCTTAATAACTACTACCAGAGGACTGACGTACGGGGTTATTGCCCTCTTAATGACTCCTTTCTGCTCCATTTCACCTATTAGCTCGCGCACTTGCGCCCTATACTTGCACGGTATGGGATACGGCTTTGTGGAAAACGGTGCGGTGTCCTTCAATTCCAACTTGAATCGATAACCCTTCACTGGTTCTGACGATTCTCCAAAAATTTCTAGGTGCTCCTCTAACAGTTTCCGAACTCGCCCCGGGCAGTCTTCCTGGTCGATGACACCGTTCACGGCCTTGTCCACGCTCTGGAGAACCTCTTCCATTGTAGCCTGGACTTCGTCTCCCTCGACCTCCGCCTCATCCGTTTCGGCGACCACTGGGCCGCTTCCGATACAATCTCTCGATCGTAGCGTCACTTTCCTCGTACCTACGTCGACGACGGCTCGGTAAGCCCTCAGTGCGTCCATACCTAGGATGACGTCACGGATCAGTCCCCGGACCACGATCGCTGCTACCTCTATGGTCATTTCCCCTAGATCCAATTCCAGCCAGATCTGTTTTCCCGTGGTATTAGCCGCTTTTCGGTTCGCCATTACGACACGAAGCCTCCGCGTCGGCAGCTCTATCAACACTTGCCCGCTCTTTCGCACCTTCTCACAGAATTCTTCTGACACCGCGCTTACACTACTTCCCGAGTCCACTAATGCCTGCACTTCCCTTCCATAACACGTGCCTTTTAAAATCAAGCACTTACTCGGCTTTACTCCTTCCACTTTGTCCTCTCTTAGCAATTCGTCCCCTTCAACAATAATGCTGGCCGTAGCCATGACCGTCACGATTTCTCCCACGTCGTTTGGTTCGTGCCACCGTCTCGCCCCAAACGTTTCTAGTTTTCCGATCTACCATTGCATTCCCAACGCACTTGCGTCGCCTCTACATTTCCCGTACTGTGATTCCGGGTGTCCTGAACCGCTCGCTCCGTGCTTACTCGATCAACGTCGCTCTCTCTTGGCTTCGATTTTCGCGGTGCCTGACCGCCCTGCGATTTCTCTTGTTTCCCCTTTTCTGTTTCTACTCGCGCTTCCATCGCGCAAATGTTGTTTTGCCTATTCTTCCCGTTGCTATACCGGTTCTGGTAACCATTACCGGAGTTCTGGCTTCGATCATCTTGCGCGTCATGGTCGTCCCCTTCATACGCTCGATCAAACCGACTGACGCGTTCTATCAGGTCGTCTATTGTTTCGGGCATGTTATTCCACAAAAGCTCGCGGATCCTGTTCGGCATTTGCCGAATAAGAATTCTGATTATTTCAGCGGGGTTGAATTCTTCACTGCAAACTTTAAACGCGCTTACTTTCCGCGTCACGAAATCGCTCATGCTTTCCGAGCCCCCTTTACGGAATCTCTCCGACATCAACCGGTACTTCAGTTCAAATTTATGGTGTTGGTTCCAGTATCGTTCTAGAAACTTAGCCCTCCATTCCCCATAAGTTGTCGGCGTCGGCGTCAAGGCCTGCCACCAATATTGCGCTTTTGCACTTAACGCCTCTTCTACAAACCTCAACTTAACACTTTCGGGAATACCGTTTACTGTGAAGTAATTTTCGAGAGCTGTTAAGAACGAGTATGGCTGTTCTTTACTCTCACCGTGGAACCGTAAATAATTCGGCAATGTAGCATGCCCTGCGACATTGCCGAAGGTCGTTGACCTACGTGCCGTATCCACTTGTCGTTCTAGTTCCGCGATTTTCCGTAAGATTGACTCATCAATCTCTCTAGTTTGCCCGTTGTCTGCTGTTTTTAAATTCTTAATTTCGCCCTGCACGGTCGACCTAATGTTGTCGTCAATCTCGGTCACCGATTTTTCGAGCTGCCCTAGCCGAACGTCCTGGCGTCTCGCGGCGTTTTGAATGCCCTCGACACCCTTGCCGATATCCGACAATTGCACTTGCTGCAATTGTATATTGTTCTGCAGCCCGTCTACGACCACCTTCACGTCATCGAGGTTAGAATTCACCTGCTGGTTGACGACTTCCTGAATAGCAAAGCGAGTTTCTACCTTCTCTTCAATCGCCTTCGTTTCCTGTTCTACCCTGGACAATTGCGCGGCCATTTCAATTTTGAACGCGCCCACTTCCTCGCGTATGCTCGCTACGGTGGATTGCAGTTCACACTGCACTTTATCTAACGTGGAATTAATCCCCCGTATCTGATCTGTCACTTCTCCGAATTTGCTCTCTATTTTGCTTTGCAAATTACTTTCTAGCCTTGCACTACGTTCTTCATTCGCCCTAGTCATCTGAACGTTGTCGACCAGTAACCGCCATATCATGGATAGTGTAGGCTCTTCCATCGCTGGCTCTTCGCTCGGGATTCTGCTCGCGGTCGCCTGATCTGTCGCCGCCTCCCGTACATCACCTGCTACATTGGCTTCCCCTTCTACAGTACACTCTTTTATATTTTGATAATCCTCGCCCTCCTCGTACGCAGAAATTGTTTCGGACTCCGACGCATCCCGTACACTAATCAATTTTCCGCTACGCGTTTCCATGGTTCTAGCGTTATTGTATGAACTGACCCTTGTTGTCTAATTACAGCACGATGACCCAATATTTTTTTAATTCACGCCCACCACGTTGGGCGCCACTGTAGTAACGAAAAAGAGGCTCCTGCCTAACTGAACTAAACTAAACATAAACATATACGTCAACATAAATAAACACCTACATAAACATACACATAAACCTAAAAAACCTCAACATCTGAACATACACGTTGGTCGCCACTGTCACACAATTTCCTACTTATTAATTCCCGGCTGATCTTTAGTGCCCGCGCCTCAGCTAGCATTTGCCCGCCTCACCTTGGCGTGAATCCCGTGATCGCTCCATACGGAGAACACTAAAAAAAAATATCGGCGTGATCGTGCTTGGGTCAGTTTCTAGCTAATAAATAACGTACACATAACACAATTCAAAATTCAAATGACCCGCCGTAGGCGCTCATCTATTTATTTTACTGTATTAGCAAATTTAACACAAATTCTGCCCGTTACGGTCTATGAACATCACCGCATTCGTTTGGTCGCGGCGATTTCTGCTCCTTTGCATAAACACATTGACACTAATATTCAAACACATACAATAACCCATAAAATTAATTATACACATTCACACATAACAACAAAAAAAAATATTTACACTCATTCACTCGAATGCGCATTCTGTTGTACCCTAAAATTTAATCTAATACTAATGAAACAATACTTGGTCTTCAACAGAATGTCTTTCCTTTTTGTGGATTTCCTTCATTCACGCAATAATAAAAAAATAGGTTGTCGTCACTTCCCTTGTTCTGCCACTCTGCGCATCTCGCCTACACAGCACTGCCGTCTGCTTCCAACCCCGCTGGACACGTAGATACTCGCTGGCTACCAGTCTCCTTTGCCCAGGCTCCAATTCAATCGCCCGTCGTCCAAAATCCAAAAATTACTGTTCGCGGCGATTATTCACCGTCCTTAAATTTAATTCCGCCGGCTCAATTATTCCGGGATAAACACAAAAACAACTATCACAAAATTACTATAAACACGAACGAAAATGACGAATAATTAAAATAATTAAATTTCTACTAATATTCTAACGCGACCTAAATTCCATTAATCACCAATAAATGTTGCGATAGATTACTATTCATTACTTAACACTGCAAAATAAAATCAACGGTATCGTGTTCAAGTCCGAAAATAAAAGTTTCACTACTATCACATACATCTGACCTCTCCCAGATCTAAGCTGCTTCTCACCCGTCTACTTCAACACAATATTGTTGTCCTTTTCTTAGCGTTGTTCATCTTTCAAAACAGCCGCCCATCACCGACTGAAATTCACCACTATATTTTATGTTCAAGTTCGACATTTTCGGTGTTTAGCGCTGTTTCGTAATCACTATCTTTCTTCTGGGCCTTGTAAACATTTAATCCGTTGTCATCGGGTCTTTTTATTGTTCCTTTTATTTACAATGTAATATTCGTACCTCCCGGGATGCCGTGTGGTGTTGCTGTATTTTACTCGCGCGTCGATTGTTTCTTAATCCCCTATGTAATGATACTTTAGATTAATTCTTTCCGGTCTTGCATTCGTTCCTCCGGGTCGAGACTAATTTTGCCGGATTCCTCGTAATTCCCTCTATTGCTTTCCAAAGTTTCGACGTAATCCGTCGACGCGTTCTCAAGAAATTAACCGAAATGTGGTTTTCCCTATGTCATTAGCATATCAACAATGACTTCATGTTGCTACTTCAAACATGTTAAAATACAAATTCTTTCGTTTATGATTTCTCGTGAACCCGTGGTGCGATTTTCTTGATCTTGGTGTCATAGTTTTTCTAAAATTGTCCGCCAAATGGTGTTCACGTTGCCCTGCCCCAAATTTCCCGTTTTCACTGATTTCCAAAAAATTCCCCTTCCGCGGCACGATCACTCATTGTTTTCCGGCGTTGCCTAAATTCTCTTGGAGTTCGACTGGAAATACTGTTCAATAAATTATTTAATAGGGCCTGTTATCGGACCGGTACAAAATCATTACACATGATACTCATGTCGTAAATAACTATTTGACAACTATTATGTTTAGTGTATGTGTCCTAGCAAGGTTTGTATTATCTGAGAAACTGGATCATACGAATCCACGTTTACACGAACACATGAATCTCAAAAAAGTATTTAATAATATAATCCTTGCTGATGAATCAACGTTTTATTGATGGTTTTAATTTTGAAAATTTTCATTAGTTTGGATGTTTAAATATAGGTATCACGTAGACCAATATCTATTCAAACACGAATAACGTGCCTGAAGCAAGAAACATTGTTTTTCATTTGATCATTCAACTTCATCAATCACTCTAATTACTTTAATTTTCTCTGCTTATCAGTTTTAATCAGATCTTCGATGAAGACATGAATCAAATAACATCGTAGATATTTGAGTGTTTAAAAATAATAACGTGAATAAATGCTTATATTTATTGAATTGGTTTTATAATAACCTGTAAAAACATGGGTTTTCTGTTGGTTTTGGGGATGTTGAAATCATTCAAATAGTAAAGGCAATGTTAAGCTGGCGACCTTTAACATTGTTTATTTGATATTTTTCTTAGGGATAGTTTATAATGGTTAAACGTTTTCAAAGAGTGCACATTAGATACCTCGAATGTCCCGTTTCCGTTTAATAAACCGCTACGTTCTCCCTGTTCCGATGGTCGTGCAAAATTCCAGGTTTTGATACATTCGTAGAATGGCGGCCAACAAACCACCTTCGAACTCTGACGATACTGAAATGTAGTCTGTGTTGGGAAGGTCATATCACTTGACCACCAAGTTCGTTCTATGTATTTTCACTGGGAAATGCTAGAGCATTGATATTTACTAACTGTAAACAAACGCTAAATCTCTTTGAATTGCTATAACATCTGTTTTGCTTTCTTTTAGTAATATCAACTCGTTTTACCAAATACGTGAGTTTGTTATATTTTTACACGCCTCAATTATTTAATTTTACAAGTATTTATTTTCAAGCATTTAGGAATTCATGAAATTTCATTGAAACGTTCGCCAATCTAAAAACCTTTTAAATGTATATTAAATATATTAATGTTGTTTAAAAATATGTATTAACAATGCGCAGATTTAGCACATAAAGCTCTGATTTGAATATTATACAATGAAATCATCAAATTAACAGTTTTAGAAAGGAATGATAAATTGAATTGAAAATATTAACTTAAAGTTTGTATACGTTTATTTAGAAATTTCTATACTTGTGTAAATATTGTCATGTGTGATTCTACTCATGTGATCTTTCAAAACACAAAATTGAATATTTCTGTATTTGAAAAACCTTAACACTACATTCATCCAATCCAGTGCAGTTTATAGCAAACAGCTAAGCAATATGTTTCCCTATTTTTTAATGGTAATGGGTAAACAAGAGGAACAAATAGTTTCTGACTCTCGGTGTTAACAGGGGACTTAAAAAAAATTAATAATACATTTATTCGGTTGCTCAACATCCCTTTGATAGAAAAACAGAAACAATTGTTTGGGCGTATGCACCTTGAAAAATATTTTTTTTATAATCAATTTCTTTCCTATTTGATAAATATATCGCCTTGCAAATTGTAGGACTTAAAAGAGAATATAAAAACCAAATAAAAGTTATGCTCATACTCGCCGTAAAAATACGAATTTAGCATAATTAAATTGGCCACAGAATTTGTTTACAAGCAAGTGCATTTTAACCTAATGTGGCAGGCAAAAGCGCAGCATTGGAGAACTGTCAGTATGCCCATCCCACGCTATTCTGCTAGCGCGAATGAATTAAGCGCAAACAAATGGGGTCGATGGCCACCCTGACATAATTCGAGGGTTGTGGCAACAAATTCTACGTAATTATATGCATGATTTGTTAAAAGGAAATCGTGTTTTCCCGTCTAGTTTAAAAGTTATTAGTCCCTGAACGCCGTGAGGAAGTGCGTACCTGAGTATTTGCCTTGCATTTGTGCAAAAAGGTTTGCTTAAGTTTACGAGCACTTAATTCAAGGGTTACATCAACAAATGTTGTGTATTTGCATGCATAATATGTTAAAAATAAACTGTGTCATGCTAGCTAGTTCAATAGTTTTTACGTGTTGAATAGTCTGCCTAATTTGAGACCTTAAATTCGTTATAATGTGTACAATAATAAATATTAATATTTACAAATAATATTAGCAAGTTTTTTGGTCCAATAATTCGCCTAAAATCTGAGTAAAAGCAGTTTTATTCTAACTTTAAGTTTTGATTTTGTGACAGCTGAATTTATTCTAAAGCTAGCTGAACTCTGATTTTTTTTCTTGTTAATTTCTGTTGTCTTTCTAATGTTAATTTCTTATAAACAATTACATATAACTCGAGAACGAGATATAATAGCACCGAACGGATTCCGGAATTTTGCATCACATTTAAACGCCATTCAGATTAGACAATAAAAAAATTTGCAACAATTGCAAATTTATAAACAATTTCCAAATTTTGCAAATCTAAAGGGGGAGAGTCCCCCGATGTCCCAGAACCAAAAACAGCGAATTAACAATTTTGCAACAATTTATAATTTTATAAACAAATTCGAAATATGCGTTAGAACGGCCGGGAAGGCTCTGCAAATTGTGCCTGAAATGAATATCTCAAAATAGCATTTTGTCAGGAGTTACAAATCGATTACTAAAAGTTAGAATAATTGTTGCCAAAATGATAAATATTTACTGGTCTATAGACAATCATTCTGGACGGAAAACCCCGCTTAGAAATATTTTTTTCGTCGTGGCGTACGCGCAGGCAAACTATCTCTTTCGGCAGGGAAATATGACGATGTTTCTGTCTCGTACGTAAACGAACTAGCCCCTCTCCCCCTGAGACAGCGTTCTTTCTGCCCCTTGGGATGTTGCACCAATCACAGACAACTGTGGTTCTACCTGCTAGCGATTGGTCAGCGCGTCCCTCCCCCTGCCCTCCCCCAGGCCGAGGGGTGTCCAAGTTTGTCGGCGCGGTGTGGAAG